>WBMZ01004534.1:0-149786 GCA_013400975.1 Atrichornis clamosus | reverse complement strand
CGGGCCCCGTGCGGGCGCGCACTGCGGCAGGACGGGGCGAGCCGAGCCCCGGCGGCAGCGGCGCTGTGCCTTGGAGCCTTTCGGCAGCGCAGCCTCCCCCCCGCCCCAGCACCCGCGCGGCGAGGGGCGCGGGTGCCGCGGATGCCCGACCCCGCGTAGTGCGGGTGCAGCCCGCGTTGCCTCTCCCGTGCGCTTCCCGCTGCTCCTGGCCTGCGAAGGGATCAGTCCCACGCTGATCAGCCCCAGCACGGTGCGCGGCCCCGCCGGGCTGGCTGCGGAAGGCGAGGAGTGACGCGGCTCCGCACAGGTCGAGTGCTGGGAGAGCTGTGGGCACGGGAGGAGCGGTGAACCTGGGCACCGGTGAGTCCATCTCCTGGGGACCTGTTTGCTGCTTTGAACCTCACGCCTCATTTTGGGAGGCAAAGACACCGTGAGGCAGCCAACATCTACCGTCGCTTGCCGAATGCGGGACAGACGCGGCTGTTGTGCAGCCAGGCGTGAAGCGCCGGGCTGTGTGAACGGCGGCTTACACGTAATACAACCACGTGTATCCAACACCTTCCACTGTCAAAAGGAACACGCTTTTCTCCTCCTAAGATTCTTTTGCACCAGCTCCTCAGCACCTTTGTTTGGTCAATTCAACTCACAGCTCTGGAATAGAACTAAGCCAGTGGAAAGAGAAATCCAGGATGACCCCAGGAAGAGTCAGCACAGATGAGAGGGGAAAACAGAAAGTAGGGCTTATTGGTGAATTATTTCTTCTGAGTTTACTTCAGTGTGGGTCTGTGTTGATGACATGGCTCATCTACCAGCTATCCTGCCTGTGAAAATTTGACTTCTTTCAATAAAGTATGTCATGCTGTAAACCCTGGCACTAGTTACATCAAGTCAGTGATACCCGATTCAAAATGACAGAAAAATATTTTATAAACTAGCGAATATCACAGCTGTTTTCTTCTGCTAATGAAGGAAGGTCCAATTTATACAGGCAGAGAAGAAAGTAGGTAATGCAGGAATTGAAAATACTAGTCTGTCATGGGACATGGAGCTCTTACTTCAGACTAGGAAACACTTTATTTAGAGATAAAATTCCCAGACAATTTTATTTTAGTTCCAGAACATCAACTTTAACACAGAATAGTCGTTGAAAACCACAAGTAGAGGAGTAAAGACCTGCACACCAGGACAGAATTAAGATATCTCAAACAGCCAAGGCTGGCAGTAGTCCCTAGGAGACGTGCAGGTGTTCCTGCTGTATTTGCCCTGTCACCCGTCCTTTCAATGAGCAGAAGGAAGTAACTGGGTTGTGTAGCAGAAGTACATTCATGCTGGAAAGCCAGCTGATGGAAAAGCATCTTTGGGTGAGGAAAGGAAGGGTGAGTCTTCCTGGTTGTGTGGAACGGAGGACCAGTGTGTCTTGCTTCAGAGCTGTATATCATGGTCATGTCCTCCATGGAGCAAAGGATTTTTGCCTTTTTTACCCTGAGATGGTGGCGGTAAGTGTGAGGTGTACCTAAAAATATGTAAATTAGACATTTTGATGGTACTTTGCACAGAGTCAGTAATTGTGCTCTTCCTCTTGAGTGTGTTAGGAATTTCCCTCAGCTAGGTTTCCCAGGAGTTATAAATCCTGGACAAGCATAGGAAATTGCATAAGAAAGGAAGGCTACAGCTGAGAGAAGCTGACCATGTGAAGCACATTTGAACTGCCATAAAATGTAGTGACTGTGTGAATCTGTAGAGTTCACTGTCATTATAACATTAATTAAAAGGGCTATTATTGCTGTGTGCCACTAACCTCCCCCCACTACTTTTCCTTTGTAAATGATTGTTACTAGAATGTTGTAAAACTGAAGATGCCAAATGGTCAGAACTGGATAATACTTTTCCCAATTCTACAAGATGATATAAAGCTGGCGTTTCTTGTTTGTCTGGCATTCACAATTATTTTTGAATTAGTATTATTTGTTTGGCTTATTATAGAAGTATAAAGCAAGAAATTCTCTTCTCAAAACCAGACGCCAATTCACTGGAGACAGAAAAGCTTTCTGTTGTTCTTATGTGGTCAGGTTGAGTCTATAGTGAACTAAATAAAGGAGATGCTGTTTGCCCACAAAGGAGGTACTTAAGTTTCCATGTGTAACTTACATATGCAATAGCAGTATTCTATTGGACAATCTTTGGGATGAAGTCATATTTGTTTTCTTTGTAACTGTGCGAACTGCCCCACTAATTGGCTTTTTTAGTCATCCTGGGCACTCCTGAGCAGGAAGTGACAGAAGGGTGTCATCACATTCATGGTGTCGTTGATTTCTCCACCGATACTGTCAACATGCCAAAACATTTGAGCCAATTAAAGGTTTAGGCTGAGATACCAATGCATCTGCTCTCTGAACAATCCATTTCTTCCAGAAATATGTAATAACCTTAACTTGGATTAACTGGGTTGGGCCCTGCAACTTCATGGGAGAGCACCAATCTTGTGCTGGAGCAATGATGAGGAAACCATTGTCCTGACAGAGAGCTGACCTGCAACAGCAGTGGTTAAAATCCTGCTCCTGCTGTGAGTAAAACTATTTCTCTTTACACCATAGTCCTTCCACTCAACCTGATCTGGACCTTTAATCATTCAAGGGTTTACATTTTAAGCTGTTAGAGAGCATCCAAGGGAGGGCCATGAAGATGCTGATGGGTCTTGAGGGGAAGCCCTGTGAGGAGTGACTGAGGTCACTTGGTCTGTTCAGCCTGGAGAAGAGGAAACTGAAGGTAGACCTCATTGCAGTTACAATTTCCCCATGAAGGGAAGAGGAGGGGCAGGCACTGATCTCTTCTCTGTGGTGACCAGTGAGAGGACCCAAGGAAATGACCCAAAGTTGTGCCAAGGGAAATTTGGATTGGATATTAGAAAAAGGTTCTTCACCCAAAGCTTGGTTGGGCATTGGAACAGGCTGCCCAAAGAAGTTATCACAGCACCAAGCCTGACAGAGTTCAAGAAGTGTTTGGACAATGCTCTTGGGCACATGGTGTAACTTGGAGATGGTCCTGTGCAGGGCCAGGAGTTGAACTCAGTGATCCTTGTGGGTCCCTTCTATCTCAGTTATTCTGTGATTCTGTGATTTAGACCACCTCAGGGAAAAAGAAAACAAAACTCAAAATAGCCTCCTAAAGCTTTCTAGCAGTCAAGCATCAGGATTTTGGGTTTGTGGGTTGTTTGATTCTTGGTGTTTTTTAACCCATATAGATTTATTTAACTGTGCTACCAAGAAATCTTAAACAGTTCCACTAGACTAATGTAAGAGGTGAGTGTTGCCAGTGTTTGTAGGCAAAAATTATTGCTGCAAAATATTTACATTTCACATTTTCAAGGCTAGTTTTTTGTCCCTTTTAACTTCCAGCTGTGATAGGCATTTTTAAGGGTAGGAGGGTGCTAGAGACATTCGTATTGAAGGAGAATGAAACAAAATTGGAACTGATCCACATGGGATGTTTTTGGTGGAAGGGCTAGAGATGGGGATAGTGAGTGAAGGTGGACAGTAGGTCAGGTATGGACTTGCAAAAGAACATAGTGGGAACAAGGGCAGCACTTTAATTTTGGGTTGTGCGTGTGTGTAGAAACATCACTGTGTAACATGTAACTCCCTGTGAATCAAAGAGGCTAGAGAACTAAGTAAGGTTACCTTAGTTTTAAGGTTAGCAAGTCCTTTGCCTGGTTTTGTTACCAAGGTAGCTGTGTGATTTCCTGCTACTCCAGCGGGGACAGTACCTGGGAAATGGGCCGCAGACTACCAGGAGTGGAGTGTTGTGCAGCCAAGGACTGGGTTCTACCGGGACAGCTCATGAAGGTTGTCAGAGCGCCAAAGAAATGTGTGTCAGCCGTCGGTCCCCTTTGCACCGTTCCAGGTCTTCCACCCCTGGGAGGAGCTCGCACAACTGAGCTTTGCCCTAAACCACGTTCTGCTTAGGGCTCTGTCTCTGTATTTCTGGCGTTTGGACTACCTTTGCTTTCCAAAAGCTGTGTCTGGAAGTGCAGCGGTGGAGTTCCCCTTGTGCTCTGAGGCTGTTCCAGGTGGTGATGGATATGGTGGCTGTGCTTGAGCCCCGGTGTTGGCAGCAGCACGACGGGGATCCTACTGCTCTGCAAACACACCCGCCCCACACGCCTCTCCTGGCTGACTTCGAGGACTTCGAGGTCCCTGCAGCACGGCGACCCTCGGCCGCTCGCCCCCTGTGCCCAGAGTCAGCCCCGAAGCATTCTCTTCCCTCCGTATCCCCCTTGACATCCCGCAGGAGCTCTGCAGCTCTCCTGGCTCCTGCACAGCCGAGCGAAGCTGCGGAGCCGCCCCGGTGCCCGCCGGAGGCGAGCGGCGGCCGCGGGGCGGGGGCGGCGGCGGGAGCCGCCCCTGTGCCGGGCACGGAGCTATAAGGGCAGCGCGGCGCGGGGCGCAGCGCAGCCGGAGTCATGGGGAATCGGGTCGTCCGGGAGGACTTCGAGTGGGTCTACACGGAGCAGCCCCACACGCAGCGCAGGAAGGAGATTCTGGGTACGGCGGGGAGCTCGGGAGCGGCCGCGGCGGCGCGGGCAGCCGGGCTGGGCTGCGCCCCGCTCCTGGACGGGGAGGGACGGAAGGGGGTCCGCGCCGGCTCCGCCGATGTCGGTGCCGAGAACGGCTCGGGGTGGTGTCCAGGATGCGAAGAGCGAGGGCCGCGGCCCGGTGGGTGTGGAGGGGTGTTCCCCTCGAGGATTGTTGCACTGCCCCGCGCTCTGCCTTCTGGAGGCAGCGGCGGGGATGCGGGCGGCCGAGCGGAGCCTGGCTGCGCCCAGCCGGGGCCCCCGAGCGAGAGCTCTGGCGGCGGCGGGACGGCATCGGCTGTGCCCAGCGCTCACCTCTCCACACCGCGTCCCCGGGGCCGGCGGCTGCCGTCGGGGTCCTGGTGCACGGCAGCTCTCCCGGGTGTGCCCGGGGCGTGGGCTGGGAGCCCTCCTGCCGGGCACGTGTTCCCAGTGTCTTGGTAATGCAGTAAAATAAACGGGGATGCGGGTGAGGTTTGCGAGAGAACAATTGCAAGTCCCCGCTGCTTGTCGGGGACGAGGTACACTCCTGTATTTTCATGTTGTACACGCAGCGCTTAACTGTGCACAGGAGTGTGTTCGGTCGGGAGATTTATTTTGGTTTGGGGGTTTGGGCTATTCTGAAGATTGTCTCTGAGAAGAGCTGATAACTCAGAATTGTTGCAGAGTATTGTTGTGTATCTCCTGAAAATGCATTTTCAACTTTTTTTTTATAAAGAAGATTTTTATTTCCCTCTTTTTTTTTTTTAGGTGGGTTGGTTGTTATGTTTTCTTTCCTCTAATGAGTAGGATTAAGTTTTTAAAGAACTTTTATATAGAAAGGCTCTGGAGTTTGTGGCTGAGTTGCTGCACAGGTTATGTGCTAATTAGTTGCAGTTTTTTAACTCCTCCACAATATTACAGATTAATCTAAATTGCAAAAACATTTCTGGTATAGTTGCAGTGGTGGAATATCCACGTCCAGGTTTGAATTACATCCAGGAAAATAATAATTATTTTACAATGTAATCGTGATAGAGAGTCAAATTATGTCGGTATAGAAAATGATGCTTAGTGTCATGCTACTCAATCTTTCTGTCAAGGGGACTATGTTTTTGTGAGCTATGGATGGGAGTGTGTCTGGTGGGTCTCTGCCCTCACTAATCTCTTCCCTTTATGGTTGTGCTGTGGAATGGGGACTGTAAACCATGAGGAAGTTGTAAGGAGGTACTGGAGTGCTCGGACTCCCTTGCTGCAGCAAGCTCTTTAGAACTTGTCAGCTGCACACTTGCAGAGGTTTTGCCCCCCTCTTTGGGTTAAGAACAAGTGACTGGAATCAAGGTCCATCTCTTTCCTTCCAGCCCTTCTGCCCCACCTGTGGGAGCAGAAAGGGCATAGAGAAATACAACATGTAAAGAAAGACATGAAAGACATGGGCAGAACAACCTATGCCTGACAAGGCAGAATAGATCATGAAACTACTGTCATGAATACCAAAATACTACCAAAAGTTACTGAAACTATCATAATATCCCACATAATAGTTGTATGATGATTCTCACTGTATTATTCAAAGCCTAAGGGTCATCTGGTACCTCGAGAATGTAGTTACCAAAGTGTCTAGTGTCTGAGCTGGAGTACACTGGAAGAATATTACTGAAATATGAACAAATCTATAAAAATCCACGTATTTTATGTTTTTGTGTACAACAATGCCTTGAGGACAGCGTTCCATGCTGGTAAAGGAAGTATTTCCTTCCCAATAGGTTAATGATTTAGTTGCTAAGCACTGAAGCTTGATTGTTCTCTGTTTAGGCTGCAGCATATTGAAATGTTGGTCTCTCTCAGGCACAGCTACTTGGATTTAAATGCAAATGGAAATTATCTGTTAGGAAAAAAAAATATGGGCAAACTGACAAACACATGAGGCAGTTTCTTTCTACATAAAGAAACATGGTGTTTCCTTGGGCTGTTGCCCTAATGTGTTCCTGTAGAGCATCTGAGAGTTAAAAATGGTTCATCACAAAGCTGTATGTCCTGGCCTAAGGGTTAGTAGCCCAGGTGTCTGTAAAACTTTTGTGGTTGGTGACAATGTATCTGAATGAGAACTCTGTGAATCCAGTCTCCCTACCATGGGCAGGGACATCTTTCACTAGCTCAGGTTGCTGAGTCCCATCCAGCCTGTCCCTGAACACTTCTAGGGATGGGCCATCCACAACTTCCCTGGGCAACAAGTTTCAGTTCAGCTGCAGAGCTATGAGCTGTGTCTATCAACTGGGCTATCTGGAAACTAGCTTATGAACTTCCCAGGGTTGTGATTCCTAATGGCTATAATTATACCAGCAAATAGATGAACATTTTGTGCAAGGGAGAGGAGATGCTTTCTTATCTCTTGTAGTATCTAGGTATTAAAATGTAGCTTGTGCTTAGGACTGTGTAGGTGCAGCTGCTTCTAAGTTAGAGTGGAGATCTCTTGCCAAGCTGGCACTTCGACCCTGATCACGTTATACATGTTCCTGAACACGTTATTCATGCTTTTCAGTTTATGAAATGGAATTGTTTCATTGCTATCCTCTTGCTGTCTCGTTTATGAAAGGCCTGTTACTGCCTTGTGTCAGGACTGAGATTTGTGTAATGCTGCAGTAAGGTCTGTTAGGAAAAGACCTGGCTAAAACCTTCCTGGTGGAAGTTTTTCATCTGGATCTGCTCAGCCTTTCTGTGTAGTTACAAAAATGCTATTAGAGAGAGATATAACATAGGATATAACACAGAGGGGACATTTACTTCTAAAAGAAATAGGATTTCTACTTTAGTGTCAGTAAGGATTTCTTGGACTGAAAGACTTGGGAGAACTGTGGCCTTGCACAGTGGGAAGTGTTGGTGATTTTTTTAGTCTTGAGAGATGAAAAAATCACTGCTCAAATGCAGGTAACACCATAAGCATACTATGTATAGTCATTTCACCTGCAAACAATTTCCCAAATGCAAGCAATGAGCAATATGTTGTGACATGGGAAGAGTGAGATCATATTTGTGCCAATGGTTGGATCTAACTTTATAAAATTATTTTAAGTTGGTCAGAAATCGTCTTGCCTCACAGGATCCTTAGGAAAGCTCTTGTTTGCTGCTGAGGATGAGGGCTGAATCAGTGTTGCTTAGGATAGACCAGGAGCATCTGAATATGATCTAACATCCAAGAATTATTAATAGTTATATAATTAGTTCTTTGGCAAGATATTTTGAAGTGGAGATGGTGCAAATGTTTTAGATGTGCTTTATCCTGTAGGAAGGCTGAGATGTTAGTCCATGGGGAGGGGTAGAACAAAATAAGAAAGCCAAAATCCATTTTATTTTAGCATTTAGCTGATCTGAGTATAGCTTTCAGCTCTGCTCTCTTATTTAATCTGCTATTTCTTCCAGCTCTCTCTTGTATTGCTTATTTAAACATCACATTTATGAAAATCCTGATAAATTGTACCTACTGAAATGTGCAATATATATCTCCTTAGTTTAAATCAAAGCTCTGAATTGCACGTGCTACTGGCAAAGAAACTGTTTCCCCTTTATGCTGCAGTCTGTGGGCAGTGCTGCCACTGATGTGCATGTCCTCTGATGAGCACATCCAGAACAGCTGCTGGCTCAGTGCTCATGCCAGTTCCCTGTGGGGATCACCTTTGAAATAAATCACATGAGCAGAAAGTCACTGGTTTAGGCATTTGTGGTCTTCTGTGGGAAATGTATTAAGTGCAACTGAAGGTTTCAGCTTACTCGATATTGCAGAGTTTTGTTTCCGAAGGAGCTGGAAGCCCTCTTTCTAGCATTCCCACGTCCCTGTACTCTGAACTAGCAAATAAACAAGCATAAGCAAACAGGTTACAGCTGCTGACATAGTGATGTGCTGACATCACCCATTCTGTTGACAGTGGCAGTGTGGCACCACGGTAGTACTTTCCCTCTGATGGCCACTTCTTAGTGACCCTCTCTTGGAGGTAGCACTAAGCAATTTAGAAGCTCATGGATGATTAAGACCCTTGTCCTTGCACGATGGATGAATAAAACTTCAGTTTAATGAGTTGGGCCAAAAATGTTTATTATTATTTTACATCCCAGAGAGGGTAGGAGACTGCGAAGCCAGGTGTTGTCATGTGCAGTGTCCTCTCTGTGTGTCCTACCTGTGTCCTGACTCATGTGTGGTTTGAATTAATCATAGAATAGTTTGATTTGGAAGGGACCTTTAAAGGTCATCTAGTCCAATGACCAGGTACATCTTCAACTAGATCGGGTTGCTCAGAGCCCAAAGAACCTGTCCATGATTGCTTCCATCTACCACCTGTCTGGGCAACCTGTGCCAGTGTTTCACTGCCCTCATTGTAAAAAATTTCTTCCTTATGTCTAGATTGTCTCCTCTTTTAGTTTGAAACCATTACCCCTTGTCTTATTGCAACAAACCTTACTGAACAGTCAGTCCCCATCTTTCATATAAGTCCCCATTAAATGTTGAAAGGCAATAAGGTCTCCCCAGAGCCTTCTCCTCTGCAGGCTGAACAGCCTCAATTCTCAACTCTCTCAGCCTTTTCTTATAGGAGAGGTACTCCAGCCCCCTGACAATTTTTGTGGCCTTCCTCTGGACCTGCTCCAACTGGTCCATGTCTTTCACCTAGGGCTCGGGTGTGCTGTGCTTTTATGAGCACGTTCATGGGCTGAGCTGCCACAAGGCAAAACACCATAATGCCAGTAAACTGTCTTCTTTTGTTTTGCTTAGTTATTTGGTACAAATACCAGCTCCAGCACAGCACATGGAATAGTAAAGCTTACATCCAGTGCCTGGTGTCTCTTTTATTTGTTCTGACGGGAACTCACAGTCAGTAGAACATAGTCCAAGACAGCAGTTATCACAGATTTTTTTTTCCTCCTTCACTTTAACAAACCTTCTAACTGACTTCTACTGAGGAGCATCTCCACTTTGACTATATCTGTATGCTGCACTTGTGGTGAAAAGAAAGGAAAATTAAGAAATTAAATTTCTTCTCTTTTTACTAATAGCTTCTCGTGGATGTGGGCAAGGCTGCTGCTCCTTTAAACCTCCATCACCATTGTCTCTGTTGACAGTGCCTGCTCTTGTTCACATCCAAATCCCATGTGTCCCAAAATGTGCAAGTGTGAAGTATGTTGTGTTATATCAACGAGAAATTGTCTGGTGCCATCACTGGGGCTTTTCTCGGTTATCTCAGGAACAGTGTCAGTGTCAGGACAGAAGATGAGTGAGAGTTCAGAACAAGATATTTGCTGTCCCCTGAGAAGGAGGAACACCAGGGCCTGACAACCGATGGCCTTTCTAGGAACAATTGCTCCAGTTCTAACTGAGGATCACTGTAGGGCTATGGTGAGTGCCCTTGGATCTCCAGAGAGAAGCATCAAGGAAAAAATTATGTACTTAGACTAATTTGTCAGTTCAGGCACTTGTGGGGAGAGAGACCTGCCTCTACAAAGATGCTTAGAACAGTGGAGTGATGTCTGTGAAAAGTTAATTCAGTGAATGGGTTGTTTCAGATTTGTGAATGCTTCTGAAGATATGCTTGCAGCATTTGTTCACTCTTGACTTGTACAAGTGGGGAATGCTGTCTTTCATCATTGTGCAGCAGAGAGACCATGGAGCTGTCTGGGCAGAATTATTAACTACATTTACCTACTCTACTAAAGTGCCTGTGCTGCTTTTGCAGCGTGCTGACCTTGGAGACAGCAAAGTCATCCTTCTTCGCTGCTGTATCTCTACACCAGCATCTCCACCCTCCAAATGGCAGTACAGGGGCTCAGGCTGGACAACTAGAAGCTGCACATGTGGATAAGCTGTCTGCTGGGCTGAGCTAATGGGCTTCCTCAAAAAGCCGGAGGCTGGGGAATGTTCTGTGTAGACACCAGAGTAGCTGGAGCTCTTCTGTTCTCAGCGGACTGTAAAGGGCAAAACCTGGTCCCATGTAGTCACATAACTTTGTGGGTGTTGTGTCCTGTTCTGGGTGGTGTGTCCACACCCCCAACCACTCCCCCTCCCCCCTTATCTAGAAGGGCTCAATAAAGGTTTTTCTCCTCTTTCTGTGCCTTCTCTCGGTGCCTCTGATTCTCTGTTGCCTTTTTTTTGTGCAGATGGGTGATGTCTGGTTTGCATAGCTCCTACACACCCTTGTCACAGCAGCCTTACAGGGATGTCCAGACTTTTCAGCGGCAAGTGCTCTATCTTGCCTTACTAGCATTCTTTGTGCTAACTGCAAGGCATGAACCGGAGGGAAAAAAGATAAATATTTATGTTATCATAAATTTGTGTTACCACATTGTACTTAAATTGCAGTTATCAGGATCACTGAATCTGGGATTAAATGTGTCTCACTGAAGACTGCTTGGCCTCAAGTTAGAAAAGGATCAGCATTCAACATTTTGCAATTCAAATGCTTGTGAATCAACAGGTCTCTGGCAAGCTACTCCACTATCGGGGCTTTCAGCCTCCAGTGAGTTTACCAGCACCAACCCCCTGCTAAAGCCATGGTTTCTCCTTGTGGAGAAGCCTGAAGTTTCTCCATGTCATGGAAATGGGGACGGCTTTATCAATATTAATGATAAACAGCCACAGTACCGTGGTTTGACTAGTATGCAAAAATTTACTGTTGGAGAGGAGTTAATCATGTGTTGAATTTAATATTAAATCCTAACTAGTTACTTAATAGTTGTCAACTGCAATAAGTGCAACTGCCTGCATTGCTGCTTGCACACACTGTTGCTGCCATTTGGTGCAACTGCTCTGAAACCCTTTAAATGGAATCTGCAGTCCTTGTTGGCTGCCACAGAAAGAAACAGATCAAAACCTCCCATTCTTCTCAAATGACAATATAAAGCATCTCTAAGCAATTTCCCCATTTTCCCCATCCCATTAAAAGTTCTTTTTTTTTTTTTGGGAGGGGGGGCCTCTATTTGACCAGACTGAGGAACAAACTTGATTGTTCTACATTTCTTCATCTTTTCTGGTGACTGCAGTAACTTGTCTCTACCAGCTGTATGATGTGACAAAATTTGAGGTGGCTTGATTTATTAAAGAGTATTCTGGGTTTTTAACAGATGCCCCTAAGCAGGAGATTAAGCTACATAAAATTGTATGTCTGTAACAGTCTTTCTCAGCGGTCATTATATCAAGTTATACTTTAGAGTGGACCTTGCATAAGCAGCACTTTGTGTAAAATTTTGGTACCTATTCAGGTACCAGAGAACAACTTTCAGCATGTTAATTTTTCTGGTGTGAAAAATATAATTTCAAAAACAGTGAAAAGAACTACAAAGCAAAAATAAAACAGGAAAAAAAACACCCCTGGACTTTCTGGAGATTTTAATAAAAAAATTTGGCTGACATTAGAAAGATGAGCTTTTATTAGAGTTTTCCCACCACTCAGAAAATCTCTCTCTTGCCTGAATGCTCCTCATGGTAACCTTGTCTGCCTTGTCCTCACAAGAAAAAGAATTGAGACTCTCTCTTTTATCCTCATCTTCCACAGCATTTTTCTTATCTTTATCATCTCTAATCTGTGTCAAACTGGGCTGAAGTTGGCCAATAGGCTCAAAGGTTGTTGGAATGACTGCAGAGCATGACTACATCAACCTGCTTCCTTAAGTAGCACTTCATCTCTTTGAACTTCTGCAAACTTCTCAGAGTTCACTTCTACAAAAACCTTCTCTGCATCCAGCACTCAGTATCTGCCTCTGCTTGCAAGGTCACATAAATTATGTGTATTGTCTCCAGCTTTTGGTTATAGTATACACAGCTGCATAAATGCAGATCATTGTAACCTGATTTTATTGCATTGGTATTATACTGTGGCAGTCAGATGGTGTTTACTTTTCTCTTCATGAAATGGGCCTATCAAACTTACAGGGACACATTGTGTAACCTCAGGGTTCAGAATGAGTGAATTCTCTATGCACTTATCTCTGGGAGCTCTAATTACTGAGAAATGCAGAGTATGAGTTAAAGGAGGGAGGTCAGTAGGTGGGTAAAAGCCATAAAGCAGTGGAAAAAAAGCATGTGCAAGTTAATATTGGAAGTGAGAAGTGTGGATTTGTAAAGAGGAGACATGAATCAATGAGCAGCACCTAGAGGATAAGCTGTATTCTGGTTTTGGGTTTTTTAAAGGACAGATGAATGGCTGTGGAGCCAGAGATCAGTAAGCTGGTCCTGGCCAGACATGAGTCAGTCCTGGCAAGCCTAGCCCACTTCTTTCTGACACTGTACTGCAGTATTTGTGAGGCCTCATGAAGCTGTGGTGTGATTTTCTGTGTGGTCTTTTATGCCTGATTTTGGTATATGACATGGGAACAGAGAAAAATTTTCCATTTCTTACAAAATCCTGATAATATTACTGACTTTATTGTGATGTTGCCATGTGTGAAGAGTTGTGTTGTGAGCACTAGTATACACTCAAATAATTAGGAATTTTTTTTAAATGCTGTGTTTGTCATCTAACCACAGAGCAAAACCTGGTGAGCCTGTTGCTCAGCTCTCTTTCCTCTGCTTGTATGTTTGAAACAACAGCATGAAAAGCTTTACAAAGGAGACAGTTGTTTCCCTTTTGTGGAAAATAGCATCTGATCTGAGCAAAATACAAAAGGAAATTAAAAACCTGACAGAAGGTTCTTCTTAGACCTTAAATCAAGTGGGGTTTGGCATACTAACAGCCTTTACTGTGAAGCAATACTCATTGTGGTGAAGGCACATGATGCCACAGAGTGACCATCAGGGTATTTTTTTAGTATGTCTATATAAATCAATATCAATCACAATTGGACATGATGCTGGAAGTAGTAAAGCTTTCACCATAGTGGCAACTTTGGAATTACCATTTTATAAAACCAGGGCCTCAAACATAGCGTGATAAAAACAGAGTCACAGTGGTGACCTAATTATGATCTAACCAAGTTTTTCTCTGCATTTTTTCCTTTAGCAAAGTATCCAGAGATCAAGACTCTGATGGGACCAGATCCACATTTAAAGTGGATTGTATCTGGAATGGTTTTCATGCAGCTTCTGGCATGTTACCTGGTGAAAGACTTACCTTGGAAATGGATTTTCTTCTGGGCTTATGTTTTTGGGGGTTGTATCAACCATTCCCTGACCCTGGCCATCCATGATATTTCACACAACGTTGCCTTTGGGAACAAGCAGGCCAGGTGGAACCGATGGTTCGCAGTCTTTGCCAACCTCCCCATTGGCATCCCCTACTCTGCCTCCTTCAAGAAATACCACATTGACCATCACCGGTATCTGGGGGGGGACAGCTTGGATGTGGACATTCCCACAGACTTTGAAGGCTGGTTTTTCTGTACGCCACTTCGGAAGCTCCTTTGGCTGTTCCTCCAACCTCTGTTCTACAGTCTGAGACCACTGTATGTGAACCCCAAAGCCATTACACGGATGGAAATTTTTAACGCTCTCATCCAGTTTTCTATAGATCTTATAATTTACTGCCTGTGGGGGCTCAAACCTGTTATTTACTTAATAGCAGGTACAATTCTTTGCTTGGGTTTTCATCCCATTTCTGGGCATTTCATAGCAGAACACTACATGTTCCTAAAAGGGTATGAGACATACTCTTATTATGGACCTCTGAACTGGCTCACCTTTAATGTAGGCTACCACATGGAGCATCATGACTTCCCCAGCATTCCTGGATGCAGGTTGCCCATGGTAAGTATAGAATGAGCATGAGTGAGTTGGATTTTTATAAAAGGTGCTAAACTGTCTCAAAGAAAACACTCCAAATCATAACAATCGAACAATTTAAAAAAAACAAGGGGGAAAAAAAGAAGACAGATTTTTGACTTTGTTTCTAAAGTATTTTAAGCCAGAGATTGAGAGAAATGGCTGTCAAACTGCTGTAGTATTTAGTTTAATTGATACAAATTAGAACATCTGAGCCTCAGAGGGCTTGAGGAATACTTTTTGCATGATAAAATCCTCCAACAAGGCTTTAAATTTCTTGATTTACATCTCTCAGCCACCAAGTTTCAACTCTTTGATTAAAGGCCCATCTAAAGGGAGGCAGGTGGCAATTGCTACTTGAAATTTGTCTAATGGTCTATCTGCAAACTATATTGCTTGATTAACATCAAAGAAAACTTTTTCTATTTTTGAGATGACATAAGTATTGGGGCGTGTTCCAGCCTGACACAAATAGCATTTAAAAATAAAGCTCCACTCCATGACTCGTTTCAGCTCTGCTGCCCCACCTACAGAAACTGGGGAGGCCTGGTGTGTCATTAGGGAAAATGCTGTGGCTTTCCTTCTCTGAAAGGCAAACCCCTTTTTGTTTATGTTTTATCAGTTGTGGGAATCAAATTTGCAAAGCCCAGGTGTCTAGGAATGGTTTTCAGTCTCCCTCCAGGTATATGGCTGCTCTTGTGTGTTTTAATACAAGGGTGCCTCAGCAGGTGCTCGCAGTGTTAAATGTACGTGACTGAAGGATTACTCCTACATACAAGTCCTCTGATGTAATTGGAAGGAAACAACTTTCTCTGGGCTGATGGAAAATTGGGGACTACTGCTGCAATAACCTCCTGAGGTGAAGGTAGAGATGAGCAGTCTGAGGTTCAGGAGCTGTGACCTCCCCACTACTGATGGCACGTACAACTTCTACGGTGGCATAACCAGGCAAACCCTGCTGTATGGGTTTCATGTTCTCCATCACAGAAGCACTCTCTGAGAGAAGATCCAGATCATGGGGAGATTTTCTTTAGTACAAGAGTGTGGGAAGCCTCTATATAGCCTACAGTTCTGTTTCATTCACCTCCTTTGCTGCTGGAGGTCTGTCCTGGAGAAGCTGCCTGTTCCTGGCGAGGCCCAGAGCAGCTGGTCCAGCAGTCCACACTCAGATCTGAAGTTCTCCTGTCAGGCACTCCCATTGCTGATACACCTGATAGCTCAGCTGGGAAGTGAAGGTGCTCAGCTTTAGTTTCAAATGTTCAAACTTGTTAGATAGGCTTAGATACTTAGATTACCAAAATGTAAATAGAAGAGAAGGAGGTTGACTCTGTATCCTTCACAAGGAAGGTGAGTGACTAATTGAACTTGCCGGGACTGTTGCTCCAGCCCTGATTGAGACCTGAAAAGCTCTTCTCCGCCCACACCACAAATAGTTCAGCCTAATTCCTTGAGGCGGTGCAGCAGCTGGAAGTGTCTGCCCTCCTGTGTAAAGAGGATGGAGTTATTAGTTGAATTTCATGGGCTTGTTTTCATGTGTGTTTTGCTCTTTGGCAATTGGGACTTGCCCTGCTGGTGGAGGAGAGAGCAGACTTGTCAATCACTATTGCCTGATAGAACTATATGGAAAACTTGGAGTCTTTGAGTGATCAATTACAAGTAAAAATTCTATTAAGAAGTGAAAATTCTTTGGCAAAACAGTTACTGTAGGAAATCCTTTGTCCATTAAAACAAGTTGGTTATTCTTTTCTTCAAAATGAGAAAAACAAAACTCTGCTTCAGGTGGAAGGACACAAGGAAACAGATCCTCTCTGATTAACTTTAAACCTTGAACTTCATAGCAGGTAAGAAACCTCACCTTGCTCTACTCTGATTAACCTCCTGCAAATTCTTCTCTCAGCAAAGGTCTAGTTTTTTCAGATCTAGTCTCTTAGGCACTTGAACTTCTAACAGTTTCATTGTATAACATGGATGACCTCTCAGTGAGACTATTTTTATTTTTAATTATTGGCAAGTAGAAAGTAGAATAAAGATCTCTATTTTTAAAGATCTATCCTGCATGATTGAGAGCAGGGGAGAAATAAGATTAGAGAATAACTGGATCTTAATCTTGGAAAGTAACTGGCTTTTCAGCTTGCTTATCAGGAAAGTAAATTCAGCTTTGTCCTTTGTTACAGGTGTGTCATTCAGAATGTTCTGAGTAATGTGTTTGCCACTGGAAAGACCTTTACCCTAGGAGTGTGACAGATTTGAAAGAGGAAGAATTAGGTTGTGCTCATAAGCTTATGGATATTAAACATGAGTGACATGGGTGCACAGCAAGAACTTATCCCACTAGTATAATGAGAGATTACACAAGAGACCGTGAAATTTGACATTGTAATGAACGACCTGCTCTGAAATAACCCTTGTAGACTTAGGACTAGATTAGTCTTTGAATGAAGTCTTATAACTGTAAAATATTGCATTGTTTACTGAATGAGTAAAGAGAACCATTCTTCATTGTCTGAAGGACTGAATGTACTTAGGGAGAGAGGAGATTGAAGAAGAAGGAGGAACTCAGTACTCCTCCTAGAAGCTGCAATAAAAGCAGCAGTGTTACCAGAGGCAAACTAGTTACTCATTAAGCTCGTGGGAAAAGGAAAAGACATTGTATGAAGCCAGATTTATTAGACAGACGAGACTGGAAAACATGGTAGATATGCTGGTTTTGAATTGCAGATTTCATTAACCCTGTGATGGCCATGAGGGCTATAGCTTGTGTGCTCCCCACCCTGTGGTGGGAATATAGGACTGTAGAGGGAACTTCTGTAACATGCCTTTGAGCATTCTAAACATAATTTTACAGCTTCATGTCATAAGGATCTCTAGTACAGCCCCAGGACAGAGTCTGTAACAGCCGTGCTGAAATACTAGGCTGCATTTGACTTCTGTGCCTATCAGATTAGAGTCCTGTCACTGTGCTCTCCAAGCACAGAACCAAAAGAAAAGTTTCAGTCCAAAAGATGTGATTTCTTACCCTGCCACCGTGATCTACTTGAAGAAAAACCTCAATATACCAGGTGCCAAGTGAGTATTAATTGTCTTGCAGACTTTGCAATCTCTTGTTATCTTTCCATGATAACAGAATCATGGAATGGGTCAGGTTGAAAGACACCACAGTGGGTCATCTTGTGCAGCCTCTCTGCTCTAGCAGAGTCATCCCAGAGCACAGGGCACAGGATTACTTCCAGGTGGTTCTTGGATATCTCCAGTGAGAGAGACTCCACACCCTCTTTGGGCAACCTGTTCCAGGGCTCGGCCACCGCACAATAAAGAAGTTCTTCCTCATGTTCAGGTGGAACTTCTGTGCATCAGTTTCTGCCCATTGCCTCTTGTCCTATTGCTTGGCACCACTGAGATCCTGGCTCCTTATGCTGGTACCCCGCCTTTAGATACTTACAGAGATTGATGAGGTCCCCTCTCAGTAGTCTCTTCTCCAGGCTGAACAGGCTCAGCTCCTGCAGCCTTTCCGTGTAAGAGAGATGCTCCTGTTCCTTGTTCAACTTTGGCAGCCTCTGTTGGACCCACCCCAGGAGCTCCATGTCTCTCTTGTTCTGAGGAGCCCAGCACTGGATGCAGCACTCCACATGCAGCCTCACCAGGGCTGTGCAGAGGGGCAGGATCCCCTTCCTCAACCTGCTGGCAGTGATCTTCTTAATACAGTCCAGGATCCCATTGGCCTTCCTGGCCTCCAAGGAACTGCTGGGTCATGGACAGTTTGTTGTCCATCAGGACCCTCAGGTCCTTCTCCACAGAGCTGCTTTCCACCAGGTTGCCCCCAGGCTGTACTGGTGCCTGGGGTTATTCCTCCCTAGCTGCAGACCCAGCCCTTGCTCTTGTTGAATTTTATACAGTTCTTATGTAATTTCCATTCACAAACTAGCAATGAGTTAAGAGTTACAGCTGAGATTTGCAAGGAAGAAGGAGGGGACAAGCTGAAGAAAATGGACCACCTGAAATGCAATATATGGAGTGCTTGAGGAGCAGGATTTAAGAATACTTAATCACAGTGCCATCCTCTTTAAGACAATCTATGATGTGTACACAAAACTTGCTACCTGGTAACTGCCATCTATGGGCTTTTTTCTGTAACCAGAATCTAACACAGAGGGTGACTCTTCCAGCCTCAAGCATACTTAATAGATATCATAGAATCATTAAGGTTGGAAAAGACCTCCGAGATCGAGTCCAGCTTTTGACTTACTACCACCATATCAACTAAACTGTACTACTACATGCCACACTGAGTAATTTCTTGAACACTTCCAGGGATGGTGACTCTACCACTTTCTTGGGCAGCCTGTTCTGATGCTTGACAACTCCCAGTTAAGAAGTTCTTCCTGATGTCCAACCTGAACCTCCCTGGTGCAGCTTGAGGCCTTTTCCTCTTGTCCTATTGCTGGTTGCCTGGGAGAAGAGGCTGACCCCCACCTGGCTATAATCACCTTTCCAGGTAGTTGTAGAGAGTGATAAGGTCTCCCCTGAGCCTCCTTTTCTCCAGATTAAACCCCAGCTCCCTCAGCCACTTCTCATGGTGTTGCATTTAAAAGGGAATCTGAATTAAACCCCAATTACTTTCTGCCTTCCCACCACCCAGACTTTCTGGTAGATAAGGAGAGAATTCTGTTTTAAGTATGGACATGCTGAAAGAAGTTACAAAAATGGAGATTTTTTTTTTGTTGGGAAACTGTTGCGTAGATCCATTATAAAAGAGAAACCAGTTTTAAAATTCTTTCCTGCCACGTGACAGCAAGATGGGAACATGTCCCTAACAAATTTCCTTGTGCCTTTCATAAGAAATTCCTTCAGAAGTCCTCCCTCTAACTCTATTCATTAAATTTTCTCTTTTCTCCATTCCATATTGCAGTTTTACCTTCCCCTCTCCATTGTTTCTGTACATCTCATACAGTTGCCCTGAGCAGAGCACAGGGACCTTTCCTGGTGGTGCCTGCCTTCCTGCACAAGGTGGTGGACACAAAGCCAAGCAGAGCCAAAAACCACTTCATGCAGGTGTGGGTCACTGTCCCACAGCTGACCTCGGGTGATGCACTCCAGGGAAAGCCACCGGTCATCTCGTGATTTACACACTGACCTCCTCGTTCAGAATGGGCTGCCACCACACTCTGCAGGAAGGTGCTCAACGGGTACGGTTGGTGAACAAACAGCTCTTCCACCACCTGATGTTGGCAAGCATCTTGCCAAGCCGTGGCTGGGCTGGCTGCCTGCCTGCAAAATGTGGTGTGTGTGAACTTATTTGAAATTGACTGCTGGGTTCTTTGATTAATCATCTTAATTATTGAAGGATACTTGTACTCTAGGTGTCTGTTTTAAATCTTTAATACAACTGCTCTTCAGCAAAATGTCCAGACTACACTGCTGCTCATGTTTGCAGAAACTATAGGGCTGAACACAGGCAGGCTGGTTATTGGCCTCTTCTCTGAACCATTTTTCTCTACTCCATGACTGGGGTCATTTTCAGTTAGCCTTTGGAGCCAGAGGACACAGCCACTGACTGAGACTATTCCTAGGAACTGAACTGGTTTCTGTGGATCCCCAGCCTTCCATGTGCAAGGGGCAATACAGAAAAACTTCTTGAAGCTCTTGTAGTGGTCAGAATCTAACGGAGCTCTGCAGAATAATGTAACTGGCTGAGAAAATGTGTCTGGTTCAGAGGTCATGAAATATATGGGGCTTGAAAGAAGAGGGGAATGGTAGACTTGCCATATGAACTTGAGTAGCATAGAGGAGGGCTGAATTACAGTCGAAAGGCAGAATTCAGGCAGAACTTCTAAAATGGAGGTAGGAGGGAAGGTCTAAGCAGCAGTGTGCTAGGGAATGGCCATGTCAGAGCTGGAGTTTTGGAGCTGGGAATCTGAGACCCCCTTAGCATTTGCTTCATGAGTAGCCTCCATTCAAGGGATTTTGCTGTTTAAAATAGTCCTCCCTCTCATCCTCTGGCTGTTTCAGCTGGGAAAAGCGAGGATACAAAACCCAGATTAAATTGTTTCTGACAGTCGTTACAGTAGGAGCACAGGGAACTAAACCTGCATCTCCAGAGATCTTACCTGGTACCTGGAAATCACCCTTCTTCCAGTCATTAACAAATACCTCTAAGAAGAAATTCTGATATTGTCTGAATCCCATTGAAAATGAACTGCTTTTGAAGTACAGACCAAGGCTTTAAAGCAGGATAGAGGAAATTATTAGGACATCAGAGGCAGTCAGTGAAGGGCAGAATGCAGTCAGACCTAAACTGGATCTTCCATCTCCAGCACAGCACTACCATGCCACAAGCACAAGGAGTGCATAGGGGCACAGTTACAGAGGTAAAAGATCTTAATGACTCTTGTATGTTATCCAGCCTACCTCACAGAGAAGTGTCTGCTAGGAAGCTGAATTAATGAGGTAATTAGAAGTGAGCCATACTGGCTTACAATTTAACTTTTGCTGGGATTCTTACCTTTTCAAAGTCACAATGTTGTGTTAAGGTTCCACCATTTCACCTGGGGTGGTGATGAGACCCTCCTCTTGCATGGCAGTTTCTGGTTTCTGCATAACCCTTCATCTCTTCACTGGAAGTCTGCACTGTGCTCAGCATGGCTGGCTTTAAAATTCTGCAGGGTTTTTAAAGAGAGAAGTCATGCTGTCCAGCAAGACAAACTATTCTAGAGCTTTGTTTGTCTAGGAGGTGGAGCTGCAATAAAACCATGCCCAAGCAGCTATGTGCAAGTGTACTATAGTTAACAGACTCTGCTGCTTCATGAATGTGTTCAAAGAGCAGAGCATCTAGTTGAAGCAGGAATAATAATGGATAACTTGTGAATCCTCACAGTCTCCTGGACCTGCCAGCTTTGAAACCTCTTTGTCCTCTGGTTTTGGCCTTACTCACAGTACAAGCACCACCCCACTGGTGCTCAATGCTTCTCTGATGGCATCAGCCTTAAGACTTGGGGAATTATAAGAGGGATGAAATTTTATTAGATGTGTGACCTAATAATGAATCTCATAGTATTTTTAATATCAGACTGAGGAGAACAGACCACCTCTGCAATTTTCTTTGCCTGCTGGAGGAACCTGTCTCTTGGATTTGCATCATTATAGCAGAACGGAGGACAGAAAACAAAGTGTAGGCAAGGCTGTGTCTGGCATTTTCTCAGTTGTTAATTCTCTTACCCAGAACCCTCAACAGAAGAATATTACGAGTGGCAAACAGAGCTTTAAATACAGTGTGTCAGAGTCTTGGCAATTGATATAGTGGATAAGGCATCTCATTGTGGAGATCCTACCACCTCTGAAATGAGACAAAATAGTTCTGACTGAAGGCAGTGATCCATTGTCTTTCAAATTCTGACACTGTGAGGCAAAACTTACATCAGAAATCTGCTAAGAAGCATCTAAATGCATTTACGTACATCTCATTTGTGATCTTCAGAAGCTCACAAGCACTACCAGGTAACTTCAGGTTATGGCTGTACTATCAGATCTGAACGTGAAGGCTGAAACACACCTGACACTGCGCAGCCACACAGCTCATTCTCTCTCTTCTCCTTCCAGGTGAAGAAGATTGCAGCAGAATATTACGATAACCTCCCACATCACCAGTCCTGGATTCGAGTTCTGTGGGACTTTGTTTTTGATGACACTATTGGTCCTTATTCAAGGGTCAAGAGACTGTGCAAGCTGGCAGAGGAAAGCTAACGGGGTAGCTCTGCCTGCCGCAGTGGTGTGTGTTTGTTCATTCCCATGACTCAATTTTTCTGCAGAAATAGAAGGATCCTTGTGTGTGTTGAATTAACGTTCGTGCATGCTGCTTACACCAAGAAGATGAGTGTGAAAATGAAGCAATTGAATGCACTATTTTAGACTACTGGTACTTTTTAATAAAGGATATTTGTATATGTAACCTTCAGAAACTAGATTAGAATGAACTTTGATTAGGTGAACCTTTGGTCTAGGCTTAGAATTAACTTCCTGGGACACATGTGCCTAAGCCCAAATTTTGGCTTTGTCTGTAGGGGAGAATGTTTGCTGTGTGTTGTCTGAGCACGCGTGTGTGTTGCTTAGGAGTGGTTTCTCTTGATGCCAGATTGGAAGTAGATGCTCTGCACGCACAGGACTGTGGAAGCAGGGAGGACTGGCATGCAGCAGTAAATGATACTCTCTGGAGAACACAACAGTGCCTCTAGCTCGATGTCTTGTCTAACCTAATATCTTCTGACAATTGCTAGTAGCAGAGATTTTATATATGCAATATGTTTATATTTTTGTATGTTTGTAACATTATTTTAGTAGCTGCTGTTTGATCTTTATTCCAGGGCTTTGTCTAAACTTTTTCTGAATGCATTTCCACTTTTAGGATCTAATACGCACTGTACCTGACAGATCTCTGGCAGGGAGAAATCCTTCCTTTAGTCTTCCACCCACTGCCCTGATCAGCAGCATGGATATGTCCCTGGAGGAACTGGGTGGTCCTTTCTTGCTCACCTTTTCCACAGTATTCATGACTTCATGTATCTCATCCTTTTCCCTTGTGTAAGTCCTTCTGGGAAAGGAGAGGTTCTAGTTTTAATTTTTCCTTGCCAAGACTGTTAGCATTCCTGATCAGCTTTCTTGGTCTCTATATTACACCCCTTTCTGTGCACGGGAGTTAGGAATACAGGTCAGTGAAGACATGGAGACGTTATGCTAATATTTGTTCCTAACCACTTTCAGATTAATGGTCATTTTTTTCCTCTGTCATTCAAGGGGCACTAACTTTACATTTGGAAAGCACATGATACTCCAGCTATATAAAATTTGCACTGATGATATTAAGGGGGGAGATGGGGTTGTTTCTTTCCCTATATCCTTGGTCCTATTGATATTAACCTTCATCTCTCATTTCTACCCACTGGAATACTTAATCTTCCTACCTGTCCTCACCAACTATAAACTTGTGGCTAATCCTCAATAATTCTGTATCATCAAAAACATTAATCAACAACCTTTCTACAAGCACAACAATATCTTGGGAGTCAGGAATTCAGATGCCATCTGGTAAACCCCCTTCACCATGGAAAGCTGGCAAAGTATTTCTGCCCTTACTAAGTGGTTAAGAGAGACCTATATAAGTGCTCTTGCCCTGTAACCTTCTAACAGTTTGGGTTTTTGTCTTCTGGAAATCCATGTCTGTAACAAAGAAATGGATTATTTTGTAGTCTCATTGGTCCCTCGGAGTATGCGATTAGACCTGGAAAGCCTGATTTCCTCCATGAACACAATTTTGTTTCTTCCTCCAGCAGCACTGGATCCAGTGAGCCAGTCTGTCCATTCGCTAGCCTGGCACACCAGGCAGCTGAGCTAACCTGTTGCAATTTGGGTTTCTCCTCCTTCCTTTCCCCTTTCTCCATCTTTCTCATCCATCTGATTTTGGCAGTTGGGTAAATAAATACCCAGGTTTGCTCACCAGAGCAATACAGGGGCTGAATACCAGTTTATTCACAGATACTGTTTTGTGATTTTGGATAAGAAGAGGACAGACGGGGCTTCTTCAAGCACTTCAGCCTTCACTGGTTCCTCAGTGACAAACATACTTAAGACATTATGTCTTAATTATTAAAGCTTCTTTTCTCCCAAAGGAAGAGGCATTGGTGTGGGAACTTCCATTACCTTCTTTGCATCAGTTCTCATGTCAGGGAACTTCAGTTTTTTATTAATTTACTTCAGTTCTGCTGGCACTCTGATCACGTATTGAACTTCCTGTGTCTTCAGCAGGTGTTCCTCAACTTTTGTCCAACTTAGCAAGTTAATTTAAAAACCACAATAAAGATTATGCTATCTTTGTCAATTTGACTGCTGTCCTTATCCTCTTTGATGCATGACCTTTGATGAGAGCCCTTACCCGGCTGTGTCATGATCCAGTCACCTTTGTAGGCTATGGACTACCAGCCTATCCTGACACAGAGGCTCTGGTGTGAATGAGCCAACCAAACTTGCCTCCCATCAGTCTTTCCATCATGGTCCCAGCTTGCCTAGCCTGGGCAGTCCCACAGCCCTCCTGCTCAGCACTGTCCACCTCAGCAGGAATTTGAAGCGGCTGGAAGCCTGCAGTGCCTGCAGATGTGCAGTGTGAGCCGAGTTCCAGTGTGTGTGGGTGCTGCTGGAGGAGGCTGTGATCCTGTTCTCTCCATGGGCACTTGTCTTTGCTACTACCAGCAATGTTGGCAGAAGGGTTTTTTTCATAACCACAGGGCATACGGGTCTGGGTTAAAAGCACATCAGGGTGATGTGTAGTTTTATTCCCTTTGCTTAAAATTGATTCAGATCTCCTTGATTGTGCAGGCACACTAAGGCTCTGGCAAATAGCTGTATGACAGGTCGGAGTGGAGATTAATGTCCCCTTAGATTTCTGCTGTGTAAAATGCCTGTGGCCTGCCCTGTCACAGCAGCTCAACAGGCCCATTATGAAAGGACACCCTTCTCTACAGAGACAACTGGCAAACTGAATTACTGTCTGGGAGGAGGAAATCCTCCAGTAGTGCCAGTACCGAAATAAGCCACCTTGCACATCCCTGTCACTGGAGCCGTAAGCTGGGAACCAGCACAATGCTACTGATGCCAGGACTGCTCCCCTGCCCGTCAGCCAAGCTTCCCCTTCCACCCCACACACTTTGCTCCCACTGCTGTTAAGTGGCCCTGTGCAAACTTCAGCTTATTATGTCTTAAGTATACAAGGCCTGCAAAGGCAGATGAAGAAAGGAAGAAAACCCCATTTACAGCAGCTGGCTGATGTTAACAGAAGGGCACACCATATCCAGGCTGTACAACATGGTTATTATTGACCTTAGGCATACTGCCACATTCCAAGGGAAAATGTGAACTGTGCCAGGCACCAGCTTCCAGAAGCTTAATTAGGATTACGAGAGTTTCACAACATGGATGTGATCTTGAGCAGCACCAGTTTTGAAGAGTACTTGCCATCATCAGGTATGCCATTAAATTGGCTTATAATAGGAAATACATGAGCTACTGTAAGAAACTTGTGCAACAGAGCATTCAAATCTCTGCTGTTACTGATGCTTGTCTGGGTTCTTCATACTGGAAAGGCTTCTTGTGGTGCTGAGGTTGTTGGATTGTGACGCACATCAGCGTCTGCCTGCTTTAGTTCCCATGAGGAAATATCTATCCCACTGTTTAACCTCCCTCTTGCCTTCTGCAGGCATTCAACAGCTAACAAATATCAGTCTCAGTCTGGAGCTCACTGTTGCATTAAACTCAGATTTCTCCCATTTCTCCCATATTTAATCTACAGTATAACCAGACTGTGGAAAAGACTCATTTCTAGAAGGCATTTGGGTTGCTTTGAAGAGTGGTAACAGTTCCACGGTCCCCAAAACAAAATAGGTAACATTTTACAGGTAACTGCCAAGCAGGACCCATCCTGCCTCCTCTCCTGGGTTTCCTCTAGCAGGCTGGCTGTCCCTCCTGCCTGCTGCCTGCTCCACCAGCAAGTGGAAAACCACAGGCCCTCCTGGGCTGCTGCACCAGGCTCTGCTGCCAAAACCAATCCTGAGGCCTGGCTTTAAACCAAAATCTTTGTGAAAGCTTGAAGGAAGGAAGGGAGCTTGGAAAATATTTGACAGATTTCAATAGATGAACTCCAATCCCTTGCCTTTTGCACAAAGTTACCAGAAGATGGTATCGATGCCTGCCACGCAAAGCTTGTGCCAGACCAAGTCCAGCAGAGATTCCCAAGATTGCGCTGGTGGAAAGAATGGCTGTAAAGGAAAAAATTGTAGGACCTCAAAGATATGACTGGTTATGCACTATTAAGTGTTCAGTGTCCTGTATGCATATCTTTGATAAAGCTCAAGACCTGCACAGCATTAACAAATGACTCCCCATAAGCCTCTAGTCAGCAGTGCTGTGTGATTTCAGTTTGCATCCTCCTAATGCCTTTGGTAGCCTTGATCTGCTTAAACACCTCCCTTTTATTACTCGAAGGCTGTAGGAGTGCAGCTGATGGGACCTGCATTTTTACCAGTGATGGCAGGAGATGCAGTGGGACAGGTAGTGGTGGCCTGAGAAGAGCCCTAAGCCACTGTCCTTCACGGATTTTGGCAAAAAGTTGCCAAGGTTGTGGCAGCCTGACTGCAGGAGGTGGTGCTCAGCCAGCGATGTGAGAGGGCCGGGCAGGTGGGAGCTGTGTCTCCCTGTGAGAGAGGCAAGGCTGTGGCCACTGCACCAGCCATCAGACACTCAGGCTCTCTCCTCGTGCTCTGCGGCGCTGCCCAGCCAGAGCTGCCACCCCACGGAGAGTCTCAGGCACCTTCCTCTCATCGCCAAGTGACACGGAAGGGCGGGAGCCCAAGGGACGAATGAAACAAAGAAAGGCAGGGCCATGTGGACAATAAACAGTTTATTACCAATATGAACACAGATACTGTGATGCACTGACGTACCATTTTTTAATATTGTGATAACTCTGAGACAAAGAACTTGTTGGCTGACAACTAAACATGTCTCTTTCTTCTGGTGATGCCTCAATACATTTCTGTTGGCAAAGGATCTTCATTTACATTGCAGACTACTAGTAAAATTACTTTGAAGTCATCTATCAAAAGCAAATGGTTCACGTGTGTTCTTATCTACTACTAAAAAGAAAGGTAATACATTTAAATAAGCAAATACAAAATACAAAAAAGGCTGACAAATCCAATGTGCAGTGTCAGATGAAATCTAAAAAATCCAGAAATTTAAAATGTAATAATCTTTAGATTAAGACTTTTAAAATGAAGCGAATCCAAGGCAGCAGCAAGCTTCAAAGTGTGCTGAGTCTGCTAATAAAAAGGGTGTAAGAACAAAGACAGTGCCGGTGTCCTCTCTCACCATCTTGCATGACCTTGGTACACTTAGAAATGATCCAATCTTCCCAGCATCCTTAGTACCGTCCAAATGCTTTGCAATCATTATGTTGTACTGATTCTACTCAACTCCTGCCGTATGGCTAGAAAACCAAACCAGAAAGTTAGTGCATAATGTTATATCCAGTGTGATGGAAAATGCTAAGTATAGAGGCTGCAGAAAGTACAGGCTGGTAAAAGGATGAGTGGAGGGTAAAAGGATGAGTAAGGGAAAGCAGTCAGCTGCTGGCTTGCAAACTGCAGTACTACTATAAGAAGGTGCATCTGTGGTGTAGGTGAATGCCTTATTTTGCACTGGAATGAACTAGGGAGGCTCTGAGGGCCAAGCTGCTGGGACAGTAGCGTATGGACAAGGGGCTCTCCAACTGCAAACTGCCTCGAGGTTTTGTGAGCACACAGGTCTAGGGCAAGGGGACAGGGGATGGATTTTAGCTGTTTTACAGTCTCCTCTTTTTCCCCTTCTGTGTGAACCTAAGGTGGGGAGTGCAGGGTGTGGACATGCATCTTCATATGCCCTAATGTGGGCTTCTAATAGGAATTTTGCCATACATTTCAATAATGGCCCTGAAAAATACCTTCAGTTCTATACTGCAGAGCAATCTATAAAAAAGTACTGATACATTTGGTACAGCTGCTGTACTTTTCAAGGAATTACAAAAATATGTGGCTATTTGGAAAGCTGTAATCAAGTGAAGGTCTGAAGCGGCTCTTCAAGTATAGGAAACCTACACAAGATTTTTGGGAAGGATTTTCAGTTAGCTTCCTTTGTCCCCTCCTCATCCCAGACCTGTGTGGCCGGCAAGTTACAAGTGATTTCACGCTTGTGAAATCACAATCACGGAAGTGATTGTGATAAATTGATGTTCCATGGGCTACAGGCAGGCCCTTTCTCACCCTCCCACAAGTGAGAAACACCAGCCAGTGAATTTCTCACAGGTTGGTGGTAAAAATGCTCATCAACAGTATAAAAAAAGATGTAAACACTGTGTTATGGTCAGAGCTCAGGTAAGGCAGATGCTTGTTCTTCAATTGTGTATATGAATCAGAGCTGTTCAGAGAAGTCTGAAGACACCAGGGAAACTCTCTGCAGTTCCTATCATCTTATCTATGGGAAATTAGTCATAAAGATGAGAAAAATAATAATTTTTCTCTTTCTTACCATCAATTATCTCCTCTTTCACTTTGTGTAACTCTCTTACAACTTCCTCCAATATTTCCTGATGAGACAAAACACAAGTCAGCTGCTCAGAATTTCCTTCTAACTGGTGGAAGAAAATGCAAGTTTAACACGGTTGTGCTTGTCCCCCACCTCCGCTGCCGGTCAGAGCCTAGCACTACAAACAGCTACGTCTGCACTCCCAGGCATGGATGCAGAAGATGCTGGCATATTTATTTGCACATTTCTGTACAGACAGACTGATGAAATAGCAGTGAGATTGTGCTCTCTTGCTGCTCACCAGCTAGCCCTTCTCTAGGCACCTAGTTATAGAGGAAATCAGAAGACTGAACAGCTGTTTTGCTCGTACAGCGCATGCATGGGGGAAAATGGGTAGCTCGTCAAATCTCTAAAGTGCAAATGACAGTTTCACTCACCTGTTTCATTCGATCAAAATCTAAGGCATCCATAGCCACATCATTGCTGCTGCTCACTGGCTTCATCCTTGAGAAAGGGAAGGAAAGCGTAAAAAAGCCAGTCAGTTCCTTGCAATGCGTGCTAAGCTGCACCCACCTGAGGGTGTGGATGAAACCCACCCCAGAGCAGGAGCACCTGTGTTCAAGTGCTGGACAGGAGGCTCCCTATTGTGCTGCTCAGGAGCATTTGGCAGCCAGAGAGCAGCACTGCTCCCGTATGCATAACCTGACCCTCAAAGATGCTGCAAATTTTCCCCATTGCAGACATACTGGAGGGAGTGCAAAGACTGCACTGAAATAAACTATTTTTTTTTCCCCTTTTCATTAGTGTTGGGAATCTCAATGATTTCAGACTAGGAAAGATAAAGACTGTTGAACATTGTGTTTTATTACAGCATTTGCAATTTGCAAGCTAGCTGTCTGATTTTCTCTCATGGTCCTTTTTCTGTACAGCAGCCCTGTCTTGGTTTTCACTGGGTGCTAAAGTAATAGTAGATTACAGGTTAGAAAAATATTAAAGGGAAAATAATAACTCACTAATCCTTTCCTTGGAAGACCTGACTGGCTCAAGTGTGGCTTGTTCATAGCATTATGTATCACAGTCATTTTTTATTTATTCAGAAATAAGTCTGGCCATTCAAAAACCAGTCTGGCCTTAATGGCTAGTACACCTAGTGTTATCAGTCTTTCTGCATGGTATTAGTCAGTGGGCTGAACCCTGATGACACCTGATAAAATAAATTAAGGAAGCAGAAGCTGTTTGCCTTTCTCTTTTAATCAGTAACCCTAAAACATTTAATACAACAACTATGCTCTACAAAGGTTTCAAATAACATTGCCATCATCTTTGAGCCCAAACTGGGGGCTGGTGGAGATGCTGCTGCTCCTGAGGGTTGTTTGGTTCTTGCAGCCCTTTCTTGGGAAATCTTTACATGTGTCCTACCATCTCACAGCTAAGCTGGCAGTTAAGAAGATACAAATGCCATCAAACTGATCAGGAACAGAAACAGGTCACCACTGAGAGCTTTAGAAACCTGCCCCACTTCCCCCACAGAAGTCTTTCAAGCAAGCACTGCTAATACTGAGCATTACTCCAGCTGCTAAACTAGGAAAGCATTTTTTCCCACTGAACTCCTCCCAGGATGCAATGGCACTATAGAAGACAGCTACTGAAATGTGGCAGCTGCTTGAAATAGCATATGTTTCATTCCCATTTGCAAGGAGAAAGAATGGTGTTTCTACATCTGTACGAAGCTCATGTATTTCCTAGAACCAACATGTTCCATTGGTTTTAGGAGAGCTGGTGAAACTGTGTTTTGCTGTAGTAACACTGATGCATCTCTCCCAATGTTTGGGCAGAACGTGTTACAGCATTTTTAACAAAGCAGCATGTAAGTGCAGATAGTTGCCATTGGCAACTCTTTCCAGACTATCAGCACTGCTGTGTACCTAACAATGTAAAATAAGGACATCTTGTTGCAGTAAATACTAAACATGTAAGCCTGTGTTCTACTTCCTTATTCAGCTTATCCATCCATGCCAGTTTCCAGTAACACTGGGTGGTCCTGGATTAGCACTGAAATCAAGCCTCTCTTTAGCTGTCCAACATCAAACTTTATCTCAGTCTCTCTGACTAAAAACATGGGTGCTGATCCGCAGCTGCTCTGCAGCTTGGCTGTTCTGACTGACAGGATTTCTGGAGTTTCTTGGCTTTTGACACCTGCTTGTTTTTGTACCCCACGTGTCTGAATGCCCTATTTATGGCTGGGCCTTTTTTCTGCTTGATTTTATTATTTTACTGCATCAAGCTTCACTCTCCTTTCTTATGTACCCACTGCCGTTGCATGGGTGGAAGAATAACTTCCCTTATCCCAGCTGCAGGCTCTTCAAATCATTTCTGCTTTTGCTTTATAATTTCTGCGGAGGTTGAGCAATGAAAGCTTCACTTATTGGCAGGGTCATCCTGAACCTGCTGTAAAAAGATGCTCCAAAACGTGCCTTCCCCGTGGCACAGCGCTGCCAAGCCCGTGTCTCTGATTCACACGCACGGGTGGTTTGCTCCAGTGTGATTAACATCTGTCACGCCTGGGCCCAAGTGAGCAGGGGGCTGTTTCCGTGGAACTTTGACACGACACACTCTACCTTCACACTTTGTGCAGCGACAGACAAAGCAGATTGCAAGAGAATGAGCAAAAGACGTGGCGGAAGACGAACACTAGCGCTGAGTGATGGGATTAGCCAAAGGACAAGCCAAGACAGGTAAGAAGCCGGGCTGTTAGCCAGTACCTAGAAGACACGTGGGATTGTGTGGGGCTCTTAGCTTCACAGCTCTTCACCACTGATGGATTTCTACAGCAATGGAATGAAACGAGACATGAGTTGTGCGCGTGCCACAGGGACAGCATGGCCATCCCGACTGCTGGCCAGCCGCAGGGACACCCCGTGCAGCTCACCTAGAAAGTAATGAAGATACAGGCTTTTCAACAGAATTGCTCCTTTCCCATGGCTTCTTCCCAGAGTCTGGAAAACAAATAGGAAAAGTTAGTTTATTATTTCTGCTCTAAAAATAAAAATATCTTGAAGTTGATTGTCTTATACAGCTGCTTTCTTTCAATGAGGATGAGCGACTTAGAAAGAACCAGAAAAGTGGGATTGCTGAATGAGTGCAGTTGCTTACATTAGAGGGAAGGCACTGGAAAAAGTCTGCTTAGTGATCCCTTTAATTAGGGACCGGATAGTTAAACAATACTAAAAAGAAATGGAACTGAAACAGTAGGAGGAAAAGCATAAATCATTTCTATTAGGAAATACAGGCTAATTGCTGCAAGGCTTATTTTATTTAGTACAATACTTATTTATGTTTTAAGTTAAAAAGTCTTAGTTTTTTTTGTCTGCATAGTTGGCAGAAAATGTGGATGTATCTAAAAAAAGGGCAGTAAAACCCCACTGTGCAAATCTCCACAGAGAATTTACTTAATGTTGTACATTTCTAAATCACAGAGAATTCCCAAAAGCTGCACTACCTATCCCTTGTTACTGAAAGTGCTTACTATTATCCCTAAAATGAACTGTTTCAGAGACCTGAGTAACATACAACTTCATATACAAGGTTTGCTCCTCTGTGAGGTCCTACAAAGCCCTTTAAAAGAATTACAGGCACACCCAGGAAATCTCTAGATCTCATTTACATACACTTTCTCCTGGCTTCTTCCCCTTCCCTTGCAAAGCACACAAGTCATGGCTTTGTTCCAAAAGGAAGCTGGAATGGTTAAATACTCATTCCCTTGGGAGAGATTTCTTTCAGCATGCATGAAAGCCAAGATTGACGCAAGGATGAATGTGACTCCTTGCAGGTCATCTACTCAGACACAATTATTTCAATTCATTGTAGGAAAAATGTATTTCACTGGCTCCTTCATTTCATCTAGGAACTCTCAGGATCAGCCTTACTGCAACAAGCTGTTAGATTAAGGAAGGACAGCAGTTTGAGATCCAAACCCTGTATAGATCAGGACATCTATACTACAAAAAGTAAAATAATACAGCTTTTTTCTCTTAGAAGATTTAGGTGCATAATGTTGAAGACAGATCCTCAGCCACATGGCTATCTAAACTGTCTGTGTTGCAATTTTCTTGGCTGTGAAGCATATAAAAGTCATAATTTCTTGCTGAGTACAGTTTTTAAACAGTAGGTATTTAGGAATTTTTCTGTTAGTTACTGCTGCTGCACTCAGAAGTAGTACAACTAATCCAGACTCCAGATGTGGGGGAGAAGATGAAATTAAGAAGCCACCTACAAGGCCAGTAGTTCAACTTAATTAATACCTGACGAATTTTGCAGCTGCTGGGCAGAGCCTCGTGTACTGGTTGAAGGAGAGGTGCTAGCATCCTCCTACAAAGAGAAAAACAGGATATTACTGAACTGTGGAGATGAAGTGCAGAGTCCTCTTCTACTCTGGAGAGCAGCTGCAGCACATGTAGTACAAAAGCAAGTTTCCTCCAACCATGTCCAACAGGCACTGCTGCCAAGGTATGGGCTCAAGGACATTTAAACTGTAACTTTTCTCTCCCTTTTAGGATGGCAAAATATATCCTTTTTATTTTAGCTAATATGGATACCTTTTCATGATTGCACTCAACCCTCTTATCTCTATATACCAAACCAGGCTGAAACCACTCTGAAGTGCTGTCTGCTGTTGCCTAAATACAAACCATCAATTTCCCAAATTTAGAAACTCTCTGAGATGTGGAAACTGAGCCATCTAAAGGAACAGTAGCTCAGATCCCAGCTTTTCAGCCCAGGACAGCTGCTGGTAACAGTGAGAGGAGTCCAGGTACAATAGAATCTAACCAAATCAATCAGTACTCCTCGTAAGTAGAAGATTAAACACTTCATCAGAGATTTGGACTCTTTTATCTTGGATTTATGTGTGACAGATCACAAACCGTTCATCCATTTACTTAACGTGACAGTATTATTTAGCAGCCCTCAAAACACGCTCAGGCAAAGTATTAGCTATGCATTGTAAAATGGAATTGCACCCAGTTTGACAGAAAACAATAACTGATTGACCACAAAATGTACTAGGAGACAAATTAAACAGATGCTCTCTAAAGCACGTTCCTAAGCAGTTTGATGCTATTGACAACTTTGATTTGGGATATAAACTAATGTAGGCTTTCAAGGAGAGAGAAGGGGCAGAAAGATGAGGATGAAAAGTTAGAAGCTAAATGGTGCCCTTCATCTCCAAGGGTATGGTTCAAAAACCAGCTTTGGGGCAAGATTAAGAGCAATGGTTGCATAGCAGGTTCAACAGGCAAGTTCCATGCTTGAAGCATCCCTCGAGGAACATGTGAAAAATAGCTGCTTTTCTCCCTAAACAGTGCAAAGTGCTTATTCCTGCTCTTGCTACAACCTTTCTGCCTGGGGCGAGGCCTGTGTTTTTTGAATGGATTTCCTACTGAGCAGCTTTGTCTTTGGAGGGAACATCTCTCTGTAGGCAATATGAGGTACACAGGGTGCTTTATGAATTTGCAGCCATGGCAGAAATTCTTCACGAGGGTGCTGGCTAGCAACAGGGATGCTGAACGAGCAGCAGCCCAGAAAAGCACCGTGTGGGAAAGCACACAGTACAAATCCTCTCTTGAAACAGGAAAGATCTTCCATGCTTTACCAGTTCAACAGGTAAAAAAGTGTTTTCATCGGCATGTTGAACTCAAAATTGCTGCATCGAGTTCAGTCTACAGACTGAGTCAAGCAAAACCTCTTGTATAATTGCTTTTGTGGAGAATATATTGCCAGAACAGGTAAAATAGAAATGAATCAAAGTTCCCTGAAATTGTACAAATTCTATCTCAATTTAGTGTAGATATCATGAATATATATTTTGACTTTTGAATGGTTTAATGGTTAATACACTGTTTCCCTTTCATCCCTCACACATACTCTGTGCACTCTGGGGTCTGAAGGGAGCTGATTCTTGCTTTGCATGGAGGTTGGCAATCCAAAGTTACACTGCAGGGTTTGTGACGCCTCAAGTGTAAAATAAGAAACATGAATTTGATCTCAAGGTGACTTGCCAGAAGGTTCAACGCATCTTCTTACAGGGCAAGAATGTCCTGTCCTGTACAACACTGGGATCAGACCGTGAAATAGTGCCCATTAAACTGGTCTGGGCAATACCTCACCTATGAATAAAGCAGCAGTTCTTGTTTATAGGGTGCTGTTCCCAGGAAAGGTGGGAGCAGTTACATTCAGCTTTGTACTGAATGTGCTCATCTATTCCTGCACCAGCGCTGCATGTTGTTGCCTGCCACACACAGTGCACGAGCACAGGACTTTGGCTCACAAGGAATTTGCAAGAACACAACAGTGAGGAGTCTTTCACTTACGTTTTGGCTTTCCTCTTCCTTTTTGTCAGCTGGCTTGTCTGACTGCGACGCTGCTTTCCTCCTTTGCAAAGGAACAGGAGATAGGACACACAATCAACCCTCCAGAAACACATGCACGTGGGAAGACTGATTCAGGCTTTGGTGGGAGTTAATATTTATTTAGTTCATCCTAGGGAACATGACAATGACTGGATGCATTTGGTTGTGTAGGATTGGGGTAGAGGAGTGGAATCCAGACCCCAGTGATTCAACTCAGGGAGAGGGGCAATATTATGAGGTGGTGTTTAACAGAGGAAAGCAGGGTGCAGAGCATAAGGAAATGTCTTGAAGCAGAGCTGGGAAGTGCAGCTGGGTATGAAACTGGCTAAGAAAGGGATGACTTCTCTCCAGAGCTCAGGAAGTCCTGGCTCCTGGGTCCTACACAGGAGGAACAACTCATGCCCTTGACCCCCTGGGGTTTCTGAGGACCAACCTCGCTCCCAGCAGGTGGCTCAGGTGGGCACTGCAGTGATGACACTGTTCTCAGCCAGCTCCAGTATCAATTTGTCACCTGTCCGATATCCCACATCGCTGATCCCATCCAGAGAAACGGCGGCGGCAGTGCTCCCACACTTGTCAAAAAGCCCTTTAAGCCAGGTCCCCTCACTAGGAGAGACTGGGAACCATTTCTGTTCAGCCAAGACCTACTTCTTCCCTCTAGGGTAGGAAAACTCTGGCTGGAGACCAGGAATTAGAAAACAAGCCCACCTGCCTGGGTTTTCAAGTGCCTTTGGTGACTGACAGGCGATTATTGTCTCAAAACCACTTCAAAGGCAGCACAGCTCCTGAGCCCTGAAGTCCCAGGACTGGCAGCATTGGTGGTGCCTCCAGAAGCTGAGTGAGGACCTGAGCCCTACACTCATTTCTGCTCCCCAAGGAGAGGCAAAACTCCCCAAGAAGTGGCAAGGAGCTGCAATTCATCCACTGGGGAAACTGGACATGAAAGTAAACAAAGATGTTGGTTGTTTAGTTTTGAAAAATGCGTGGTAAAACTTCTTGGGTGTTAGCCAAACTGGCTCATGGAGAGAAAACAAAATTCATGATTTTCAAGCCTTATCTAGGGTCTAAACAGTACTCCAGTGGGCCAGGTGCTGATGCTGTAGACATCCAATTTCCCATTTTAGACAACTAGGGGAACTGCAGCTCAAGTCTCCACACGGACTTTGGTTGTGCTGAACTTACCCTTATCCACTTGTGAACACTACCCTTAGCAGATGTTTTTTAAAACTCCAATATGACAGGTTTTTCATTTAGTCTTGATTGTGAACAAAATTCATCTCACAGAAAAAAAAAAATCCCAAGTGGCACTAAGAAGGGCTTCTGAGAAAAGCCTCACTGGATAAACAGGAGGATTTAATGAAAACTAGACAAAAAACCCAAACAAACTGAGAAGTATGTGTTTGTAGGACACAGTGCTCTGTGGAACTTATTTCCAGATATTCAACTGCATTAATAATTTTATTAGATCAGTAATAATTTTTAAGACTTTCCCAATATTTACTTGAGTCTTCTAACAAAAAAAGAGTGATAATTATTAGAAATCTAAGTGAGGGAAATAACTGCCAGGGTGAGAGAACAGTGTTAGATTTACATCCTGCAACAAACTTAACTGGACTGGAAATGACAGTGGTTTGTGAGTTCATTATTCTGTTTGCACTTTAGTCCTGAGGCAAAGGGTTGCTCTCATGAGGCCCACTAAATCTAGAGAGTGCTATTTTATAGCACCTGAGCTCTCAGAAATGCTCCATTACTTACCAAGCATTAGACACATTCCCTGTTTCTGAGCACGGCGTTTACTGCTCAGAAAAGGGCCCCTGAGATCCCATGCTCATTGCTCTGTGATTTCTATATTGAACATGCTCAATTTAAAAAAAACCCCACATCTTTTTTATGTCCTGCTAAGAGTAGGTAAGTAAGACAAGTAAGAACAACCTGAAACACAGTGCCAGGTTCTTCCTTTCTCTATATCATGACACATAAAAAGCAGTTTGCATCCAAAGAAGTCCTCTCAGTATCAGCCAAACCACACGTGCCCAGATTGCACCCTTGACTGACACTTGTGTACTTCCAACTACTTCCATGGCTCTGTAAAGTAAAATTTAGGGGACAATTCTGTTGCTGCCAACTCCCTAGGAAAGGATCTGGAGCTCAGTTATTTTCAGAGTAGGGGCAGCACGGTGCTCACAGAAGTGCAAGTGTTTTTGTTAAGATACTGGGGGAATTTGACCCTGAACACCTGAAGACACCAGATCCGACTGCCAAAAGCCATACTGGAGTACACTTTAGCCTAGATCCACAGAAGTGTGTAGAATTTCTGTACCCAAACATGAGATGTTTATTCAGCTTGCTTTCTTGAACAGTTACCCCAGCATCTAATCACCAAACCTTATTTTGCTTGCACACAACTTCCAGTTAAGGAAGGTCAGTCTTGATACAGAGCAGCCCAAGAACCAGTAAAAAATTATTAAAAGCTGTCAAGCTATCTTAATCCTGAAATAAAAGAAAATTATCTATTTGCTGTTTTATACTGCTGGGAACTTTTTGGTGTGTTGTGTATTTTTTTAGTACTTTTCAAATGATTACATCCACATTCCATGTTAAGAATTCCTTCTGAAATGAACATGACATGGAGGAAAGTTGGGATCAGATCCTTGAGCTGGGAACTGTCTTTATACTAGACAACATTATTTAAAAATTCCATCTCTGTGCACTCTACAACTTCAGTATTTTACTCACCCTTTTCTCTCACTATTCATAAGTTAAAAAAATTTAGATCTAAAAATATAGCCTCTTCTGCTAGGAACTTGGGAGTCCGACAGAACATTACTGATGGAATCAGGGGAAAAGAGAAAAAGAATAATTGGAAAAATCGACTGCCTTTTAACAGCTGTTACATCACAACTCACTTTTGTGGAGAATAACTTGGCTAGTCTGTCTGAAACACACTGAAAATCAATAACAGTTTACCTGCCAAGGTGTTGTCCTTTTATTACACCTGTGTTTACATTTTTGGGCTCAACATCCTGAATGTGCTGCATAAAGAATGATTTGTCCAAGTTCCTTTCATTGTTTACTCTTACTGAAAACAGTAACCTTGAAAACAGATTTGGTAAAACGGCTAAAGCCCAGAGGATGTACTTATCACCAGCTTTGAAGGTACTAAGCTGCAGGATCTGCTACAGCCCTGCCAGGTGTCATCGCTGCAACACCTTTTGTACTAAAGGCCAGGGAATACCGGTGACCAACATCTGTGCAGGACCCGTCAAATTGCAAAGAAGCACCTACTGCTAACCACGAACATGACAGCCCCTCGCTCCACAATTTGCTGCAGATCTCATGGGGCTTACTTGAGGTGTAAGTACAAACCTTTTTGCCAGTAATTTATTCATTTCTTCCATTAGTCCTCCTCCGCCTCCTCCACTACTTGTTCGATTGGCATCGCTCTTAGAGACCCCACTGGGGCTGGACCCTCCTGACCCATCTTCTGGCTTAAGAGAGAAATCAAGATTGGAATTAATGAAAGGTTTCCTTTACAACCACACCCTTAATGATTAGTTTTCCCAAGTGTTAGGAACAGTGATCACAATCACAACCCGAAAACAGAGAGAAGATGTATTCTGCCTTGGGAAGAAGACCCACATGAACGTTACTAAAATCAAGAAAGGTCTGGGTAATACAAATATATGGGCAAAGGATGAAAAAACCCACAGTGCTGTTTGTTCATTATTATGTTTAAGCATGGTTAAGCAGCCCTTACCTAGGCGGACACCTATTGACATGAGGCCTCAACAGCCTACACTGGTTTTTGTAAGCATAGTGTATTTTTAACCACTTATAACAACTGAAAACACCAACAGATAGTACAGTGGTGGACTATGCTGAAGTAATGAAATCCTGGCAATGTGAGGAGCCACAGCCATTTGCTAATTAACATTTTCTGAAGAGCGTAAACTCTACCAAACATTTCCTGCCCAGCTTTATTTGCACTGCAAACTCACATTTAAAAGTTCCCCCAATGGTCAGCTGAAGCGTGTTTCACCATGTTTCACGCTGGGTTTGCAGACCATTACACCAAGCTGTGCCAGGCTTTCCCGCAGCAGAGAAGAGCCCATCGGGGAGTCCCAGTGCCACCTCCTTACCCGTTGAACTCTCCTTAGTTTGGCACCAGCCAGAGCTGCTGCGAGCCCTGACACTGACCCATCTTCAGCGCCAGCCCCTTGGCCGGCGCCGGCTGGCAGTGGGGGCGGTGGGGGGGGCGCGGCTCCCATGGGTGGTGGAGGGACTGGGGGGGGTGGCGGAGGTGGGGGCCCCCCAGATGAAGCAGGGATCACAGCAGCACCACTGGGGTGGCCAGGTGGAAGTGCTGGGCCTGAAATGCAGAGAATAGGAATTAGACGTGAAGCACGCTCTCCTCCAGCCCGCAGACAAGGTCACATTCCCACTCCCGGTGCCATGGTCTGACTCCAGGACCAGTGATCAAGGCAAGGAAGCATCGTGCGTGGGGAAGAATGGGAAGTGGTGGTTGTATCAATGGTCAGTCAGGTACAGATGTGTCCTCCTGCGAGACCCTGTCACTGACAAACTTGCCTTCTCCCTCCTCTTCTGCCTGGCTGGGCTAGTGTTGCATTCTGTGTCAAAACCAAAACACAGACAATGCTTCCCAATTCATAAGTAGTACATTCTCCTGCTTCTCCCACAGCTTTCTATATGGAGATAATAAACTCCATGGACTTTGGTTAACATCAGCTTTTAGGAGAACTGTGGGCTAGAGTGACACATCCTCCTTTCTGTCATACAGAAGGTGTGTGGCCTCAGCCAGCTGTGCAAGATAACCAGGGGCGACTCAAGCTCCAAGCACCCCGAGGTTCAGCAGAGCTCCTCTCAGCAGCAGCCTGCTGGAGGGGCTGATGGTGGCAACTCCACTGCAGTGTTTTACCTGTCTGTAACAGTCAGTTGGACAAATACACCTCCCCAAGAGTATTTCCCCATGTACACGCTGTCAGAACAGGCTGCTCCTGGTACAAATTTACAGGTTCAGTCGTTCAGTAAGTGTTATTTTGAAAGACAGGTGGGTTTTGACTGAGAAGCATTTGGAAACCATATTTAACACTAACAGCCTGTTTCTCTTCTTATCTAGGTTTTCTAATAATGCTGCCTTATTTCTGTGGTTACTTCTGCCATTATTTCACACTCCCAATTCCATTCTTGAAATGAACCATAGCTGCTATTAGAAATACTTTAAACATTTCAAGCCCTCTTTCGTTCATGAACATAATAGCTAGTAATTCATTGTGGGTACATTTAATTGTAATTGCAAAACTACACCCACCTAATTAGAGGCCAGCCTCAGGCAAAAAATTGAACTGAGTCAAAATAATGGACTGATGTGAGTTCAAAATAACTTTATTGAACTAAGTGGATTTCAAGGACTTATATCAGCTGAAGGACTGAGCCTTCACTGGTTACAGTAATACTTTTAGCAGAAAGTAAAAGGAACTGTCTCAGTTTTCTTCCTTTTCTAGGCACATCACTTTAGCATTATATGTGGGTATAAACATGAATAGATCCAAGTCACAAAACGTATGCTCTGAATTGCAAATAGGCATTGCTTGCAACTATTCTCACTCCATAGGCTTTAGACAGGCACAAGAAATCAAGACCATATGCAAAGTGGCCAGACCTAAGCTCTTGGTCTGCCTTCAGTGAAAGTTTTGCTGGAATAGTTATAGTGACAAGTCTACAACTGTAAATGCAGTGAATACCAGGAGGAGAGTTTCTAGAATTAAATAAATTGCACAAGCACAGGGGGTTCTGGATAACTTAAAATTCATATTCTCAGTTTTGCTGGTAACAGAAATACCACTTAACAAAAAGAGTAAAAATCACAACCTCAACCAATATTCCTACACAGACAAGAAGTCTACCACAGACCTGGCCCCCAGCTTCAGGAGAGCCCACCTGCTATGTTTGAACCAGCTGAAAATAGGTTTATATGAAGCTCTTTGAAACAATTTGACACTGCTGAACGACAAAAATCTCCATCTGGGCTAATACAGTAAGAATTCACATTGCAACAACCCAGCTACAGGGTCCTGGTTCTGCAATTCTTACTTTTTGCCTGGTCCCTGGGCCAGTCCTGAGTGATTTTGATACTTTTCCACCTCAGTTTCAGAAATCACGTATAGCAGGAGCAGCTTTGGGTCTCTCAGCCCTTTTTCTATTGGTCACAGGCAGTGCCAACGGGGCTTTTTAAAGAACTGACAGCTGAGGTTTTACACAGGGCACAACTCGTTCAAAATCAGTACTTACTCAAGTGGGCAATGGCTGATGATGTCATGTAAGGAGGGGTCCTCCTGGGCATAGCCACCTCAGACACAGCAGCGTGAGGGGGAGGCAATGGAAGACAGTGTGACATGGGCTGACACCACTGCTGTGGAGGACAAGATGACGGATGGGAGGATGGGGAGGGAGCCTGGCCAGAGGAGCTGGGGGGGCTGGCGATGGTGGGCAGCAGGGAGCAGGGTGCAGCTCCTATGTGTGGAAAGAAGGATCCATCCACACTTTTCACCTGGGTTCCAGAGGGGCCTAAAGCAATTTGTTCTTCAGGATGGCCATTCAGGTGTACATTTGCTAAGGTATCCCAGCCTGCTTTATCTGTGGGTCCCTTGACCCTGTCAGGTGGGACAGGAATCACGGGCAGGGTGGTGGGACTACGTGGCTGCAGGATGTCATCCCTCTGCAGAAATGGTGCATTTGTGGCAGAGGGAGCAGAAGACCGAGGAGAGCATGAAGGAGAAGAGCCTCTGAGAGGCTGGTGAAAGGGAAAGGGAAAATGGGAAGGATGGAGAGGTGGTGGAGACAGCGAGGTTCGCCTGATGCCTGGCATGACGGTCCTGCTGTTTGGGCAGGATGGAGGGGAGGAACCTGGGGCTGCTGGCAGCTCAGAGGCCGAGTGCCTGTGCAGGAATTGCGGGGGCTCTCTGGCTCTTCGCTGGGATATGAAAGGGGATTGACTAGCAGGCTCAGGGACAACGGGTGCTGAAGAGACAGCGCTGGCTTGAGGTAGTGGGGGGAGCACAACACCAGAGGCAGGAGCACCGCAGTTACTAGAGGCAGGAGGAGGAGACTGGCGCTGAGAGGGGGGAGAGCACATGCTTGGTTGAAGGGTGGAAACTAAAAGAACAGAAAAGACAAAAGAAAATAATAAGGTGGGTACGCAGGAAGGAACGAAACCAAGGCAAAGTGGAACGGAGGAAAAGGAACCGTGAAGTAAACGCAAACAGAAACTCAAACAAAGCGCAGAGGAGATGGAGAGCAGGCACCAGCTCGGGGATTTCCAGCTCTCAGCAGAACTGGAGGGGTGTGTGGAGCAGAACCCTGGCAGCACGGGATGGGCTGCATGCTCTGGTGCCAGTGAGGCTCTTCCAAGCCCCACGTGAATCTGAGTCAGGATCACGAGCATCACCTTTACACCAGGGACAGCTGCAAGGGTCATGCTGAACACAGAGGTGGCCGCCTTGTAGCCAGAGAGGGGACAGCCAGCAGCCCCCAGGAGCCACATCCTGCTCCTTGTGTGTGCCAAGGCAGGATTTTGGCTAAATTCCCTCTGCAGAATAGCACACTAACCTCTCCTGAAACAAGAGTCCAACTCTTTCTGTCACTGAGGTATGTGTGTATGTCTGAGCCGATTTCAAGTCAAAAAATAAAAAGTTTTAACAGCTGAGGAAAAACATTTCAATTATGTGGCCAGATTGACTGAAAAAAATTGCCCAAGACCAAAGCCCAAACACAAGATGGCCATCTTGGCTTGCTTGCTCTCCCTCCTTTCAGAGAGGCAAAGCCAGACTTTGTAGCTAAAAACTATTCCTGTCATCTCTTTTCTCAGCTTAGTGCAACTTAATATGCTATAGAAGATTTTCATAAGCTCATTAAATATATATATTTTTTCCATTAAGCTCACAGAAGACTTCACGTCATGATCACAAAATGCCCACTGAAGAGTATCTAGAGCTATATTTCCCTCTGTGCTGTAGTTTGCTTTGTGCTGCAGAGCGATGTGGAGTGCCTGAGCACAACCCCTTGTGCTGACGTCCCCTGGGAACGTGGAGTCACTCCTGTGGTGGCTGTGCTACCTGCTCTCCTCGTGGGTGTGGAAGAAGCATGGCCAGGCCCCCTTGGTACACCTAAAATGCCTTTCAGCTGTACAAGTTTTGCCAAACTTTGTACAAAACCTGCCTATCTCCACCTGCACACCCCAGACCTGAGCCCCTGCAAAACACCACAACCCTGCCCAAATGCAGGTAAGTCTCTCGCTGAAAATGCTTTAAAATCCAATCATAACCACAACCACTTTTAGCAGTCTAGCTCTTGTATAGCACCCCACAAACCCCAACACCAGCAAGAGGAGAAAAGATCAGGGAGAGACTATATCTGCTTGATTTGATACATGCCTGTGGTAGAGGTTCTTCTTTCCAGAGATTCCTGGCGCTGTTGCTGTTGCTCCATCACTTGTCTGCAAGAGCCATGAAAAAATCCCTGGTCATTAGGTGTTCTTTACAGTTTTGAGCAAAAGCTTTATACCCTCAGAAGCACTGTGTGTCTTGGGTGAGAGCTGATCCTGTGAGATGGAGGTGGGTCTGATTTCACTTGCCCTGGCTGCAGCAGGGCCAGTTCACACGTTGGGAAGCTTAAGCAGGACAGTGCCCTGCGTGCACTGGGCACTGCAGGGGTTGGTTGATCCATTTATGATAACTCCTCAGTGGCTCTGCACAAGGAATATGCAGTGCCCAAGGCTCAGGGGAGCACAGAAAACATGCATTCTATTAACCTGAAGTGCATGAGCATTGCACAAGAAAGAGTAAGTGGCATCTCACAGAAAATCACAGATTGGACAAGACTGGAAGGGACCACTGGAGGCCATCTAGTCCAACCTCCCTGCTCAAGCAGGATCCCCTGGAGGACATTACTCAGAATCATGTCCAGACAGCTTCTGAATATCTCCAGGGAAGGAAATATTCAAAATGACACAGTCCAGAGTCTTTCAGGGATCAGGAGCCCAAAGCACTTGCAGTTAGAATGAAAATACAGCAAAGCTTGATCTGTGTTTTGGTGCTGACTGTACTGAGCCTCTGTTGTCCAGGTGCACATCCAAGCCCTGTTCGGCACTGGCCAGTGTGGCTGACAGCCCCAGCACAGCTGTCCCTGTGCCACCAGCTCCACCACCAGCACCAGCACCGCTGTGCTTCCTCTGCAAATACTGATCACCACACTGCACTGCTGCTTTCCAGGCACCTTTCCTCCCAGGAGCTGCCAGCTCCCGTGCTGCCCAGGCCTGGTGTCCCTCAGGGAAAGGCTTGGTGCAGGCCCACAGGGATGTGCAGTTCCAAGGGCCCATCAGCAGAGGTCTGCTCTCGCACACTGGAGCGCTCCTGCAGGGTGGGATGTCCCTGATCCCTGCCACAAACCCACCCGCACTATGCTACTCTTAAGAAGACTGATAGCTAAAACTAGACTACTTGCCAGGCTTTTTGCCAAGTGCACGGATGTGGACTAAAGATTTCAACAATATTAAAACACAACTCTGAAATCACCTTGCTGAAGCACTTAGTAATAAAGTTTATTACAATTTTCTTCCATGGTTTCTAGCTCAATTTTGCCCTGAATTTGTTTCATGTATGTTTAGAGCAGTCTTAACAGCACAGTTTTCTTTTTTCTGCAACAGCTTTACTTCATAGTCTGTACAGCACGGCAAGCTTAACTCTAAGCAACATTTCTATTTTGACTCCTTACACAGTATTTTAAGATATCCCCGTTACATTTTAAGTTGTACTTTCCAGTCTGCAATGTTAAACAATTCTATCTTATTTATATACCAATAGAAGCTTTTTAAAGCAAAAAAATAGTCCATAAAAATAAAGTTACATTGTGTAGAAAAAGAAGAATATCTTAATTTGCAAAACAAATTTCCCACGTTTCAATTCTAGTTCAATACACGAGAAAGGAAAACACACAATTTTGCTGTGGAGGGATCAATCCTGAACTAGTTTTATGCTCATGACATGCAATCCATGCAATTTCCAGAAAATTATTGCATGCATCTGAGAAAATTATCTTATGTGCAAAGGGGAAACAGTTTTGAGAAAGTCTTAGTTGATTGATTCAACTGATGTCATTTAAGCTATGACACTTTAAACCAAATAAATAGAAATGTTTATTTCAATACATACCCTGGCTCTTTCTTTATAGTTATGGGCTGAACACGTATGCATCAACTGCACAGCTAAAATTTCACTTGTAAACACATGTGGTACTAAGAATTTCCTAAGCATACGGTCCTCTACCTTAGCCTGGCATTTAGTAGCAAAATTTGATGATGAAGAACAACTTGACACACATTTTCCTGATTAAACCTGCGGGTAAATTCTAGGTTTATCTAGAGAACCAACTTGGAAAACTCTAACAGAACCAAGAAAGAAATACGGGTAAGACACCTCCAAGTCATTACAGCTGCTGCAGAGCAGAAAGAGGTGCAGGGTGCTCCCCAAAACAGGGATTAGACACTGCCACTTGAAGCCACAGGGGTTCATACCAGCCCTTTCTGCTCTTGACCAGAAGCAGTTTGTACGTGCCAAACGCATCCTCCCACACATGCTAAAAGGAGAAGTTTCTAAACTCTTAGCAAGCCAAATTTATTCCAGTCAAACTAAATAAAGCCTGAGATTGGCACAAGGCTACTTAAGGAGTATGCAAGGAGTAAAGTACAAGAGAGGACAAATTACACTCTGATTTAAAAATATATTTGTGTAAAGGTCTCTAAAAAGCCTTTCAAACAGACAAATTTGCAGGGTAGATACCATGACTTAATTTCCTTGACTGCTTATAAGATGTTAAAAAAAACCCCCTAGGCCTAAAATTAGGTCTGCTCTATGCTTAAAGAATGCATCAGCATAATTAAAGCTGAAAGTTCTCTACTGCAGATGCAGTAATATCTAAGAGATTTTCTACTATTCCACTTCAGTGGAGCAAAAGACGCTTTCCCAGGGCCATGTGCCCTGCAGCGGTCAAATAATACCTACCCAAAATGTTTTTACTGCCTCTAAACGAAAAGGAATAAATAAAACATTTTTATTCTAACATAGTTAAGCTGCTCACATTTTAAATGTACAGAATAGACACTCAAACTTGAGGTCTGAATTACATACGGTCTGCAGAATCAGTGATTTCCACTGGTTAAAGGAAGACTTGGATCAGGTTTTCCAGCCAGGCAGTGGGACAGGCGGCATTGCCTGCCTCGGGGTGAGCAGGGGCCGCCTGACCTTTATGATAACTCTGCTACCCCACAGTAAACCTCACAAATCTCAGGCTAAATATCATCACTGCTGACCCATGTAACAGTCATAGGCAAATCCCTACTAAATCTCAGGCCATTCACAGTTATTCATAATGGTGCAGGAATATAGTTTTCCTACACTTTCCTTATAGTTTTTGGAGGCGGAAAAAGAGACTCCTAAGTACCTACCAAGCAAAGAGTTTACCTAGAGAGTGAAGTTCAGCTCACTTCACCTTTAAAAGTCATTACTGAATCATTAGCAATAATTACAAAACATTCAGAACCAGCTTAAAAGAAATACAAGTAAAAAGCGCAGTGTTTAGTGGTGAACAAGCACTGCATGTTTCTCCAAGTTACAAACCAGAACTCTGCCACAGCTGATTAACTCACCTTCTCTGTGCTTCCATCTCATCTGGAGATGGACCATTCTGGACCTGGCGCTGGGCAGCTGGACCTACAGAAAAAATGAGAGAATGCTATTAGGAAAACAAATGTGGCTGACTGTTTCAAAAAACTGTCGCTCAGATTAATCTTTTCTCCACCTTACTATGGCAGAAAACCCTCAAGCATTATTGTCTTTGCTTTATTATTATGTTTTTCATATTAGACAAATTATCACCTCCTGCAAATTTTTAGCCCACTGGGAGAATCCCGTAGTTAATGAGGGAGCAGATTTGTCCAGAAACATGGCACCATGTAGCTGTAGGCTACATACTAATCCCTTGGTGATGGTGAAGATCTGTAGTGTTGCAAAAGTTGTCCTGTAGAAGGACAGTCCACGGCACTGGGATGCATTTCTAGCTTTGGCATGGCTCAGATGTATCCTTCATGGATTATTCTGTGCTTGCACAGAAATTCAACCACCTTGCTGAGTTTGTGAGCACACATGCTAGCTAGTGCTGCTCTGATGCTGAGTTGGCATCAAAAGCTACCTGATGGAATGTGCAAAGAGATGCAAAATTAAACAAGCCTTTTCAAAAGTGGCCTTTCTTTTTACAGTGCTGTTGGTCTTCTGCTTCTGCAGGATCTGCGTCAAGCTAAGCTTTCACGGGCATCCACCAACAAAACCAAAAAATGCATGTCACCATCTAAGTCACATCTCCTCTCTTGCTTGATCAATTAATCTCTGTTCTTGGACATTTCATCAAGGATTAACTACATGCCATTTTCAGAAAGAAATACTTATTCTGAAAATAAAAATAATCGTTGGTAGCATAACCTACAGTGGTCTTGCATTCGTTGGAAGGAGGACTGTTCCATTGAATTGTGGAGGTGGGTTTCAAATGGGACTAAACAGATCAGAGTTCTATTAAATCCAACAGCATTTTTCCGGATAAACTGAGAAGATCAGTTATATGCAGGAAATTATTATGCCTACCTTATTTTTTCATTTTCAAATGTGAAACTTCATCCTTTTAAAAGTTATCCAACAAGAGCAAATCAGAATTAAACACTTACAAACCTAAATATGTCACTCTCAAACTGTTAAGCATATTTATCTCTATATTCTTTATGTGTTACTGCCAGGCTGAATGTTATCTGAAAACTAATTTAGGAAGTATGACTGCATGAAAACAGGAAAGATGGCAGAAATGCATTGTAGTCAGAAATTCCAGAACATTGACTGAACCTGAGGAAATCGTGCATTCTTTTGAAATGTGTTTAAGGACTAACATCTGAAGAAAAGGTACATAGCACTTTCTGAAAACCAGGCCTGTGTATTCCAATTTTGGGTCTCCCAAAAATGAAGCCAGTGACAACCACTAAGCCGAAAGCCCTGACATTTAAAAATATCCTAGGATTGGGCATGAAGACAGTTCATTTCTTTAATGACTCATGACTGACAACTTAATATTGTTTATCATAGGTCTTTGGTAAACTATTTAGACAGAAATGCCACATTTTGTAAAGATCACACGAAACAATGAATGTGGGGGAGTGGGTGATTGTTCTGGGAAGCAAGCCTCAGGAAAAAACTTAGCACGTATTTGGGAACCACAAAGCAGGAGGCTCACGTGAAAAGAGTTTAAGGCGTAGCAAGGATCTTCTCAGAAACTACACGTGAGGAAGCCAGGGGCAGCTTTTAGCCTACTCAGCCACAGCTCACAGACACGGAAGGCAGGGACTAATTTCATGCTTGGTTCTGTACACGTATGCTCTGCAGTGCATGTACAGCAGACACCTGTGTGGCTGAGGGGTTTCCAATTCAACTGGATTTCTAGGTTTAATTCCTCTCCACATTTTTAGATATTTCTCAGACCGGAGCAGACATGAACAGGGAGTGTTCTTGATGACGGCATCCTCATTTAAACATGCTGCTCTGGTTGTCCCGTGAGCTGCCTCTGGCCCTGACAGCCCTTGGGAACAGCCTCACAGAGAAGAGCGCTTCTCAGCACAATAGGCAGGAGAGACAGTTTTGCTACTGACCCGTTTGCAGCTTCACAGCTGCTGTGATCCACATTTTTAGCAACTAATTAATGAAGGAGATACTCTGCGAATGTCTGTGTTTCCTCGCTTCGTTGCTTTGCAATAATTACCGCACTTTTATATAAGCATCTTGTGATTCAGCTGAAGGCAGATTTTGAGAGCACGCAGATGTTTTCCGTGTTTGCTTTTTCCCCTCCTACTCAGCCACCCCAGCACCCTTCCCCAGCTGTGCCCCTACAGACACAGCAACGGGGAATTCCTGGCATAGGGCACTGCTTTGTGATGGGTGTGGTGGTTTCCATGTGCTGGTGGCTGCTCCTGCACCACCGCACAGAGACGTCCTTGTCTGGAACCACGGCCAGCCACAAAACAGGACCAAAGCTGTCAGGAAAACCCATGCTCCAGCTTCCACTCTGGTGTAGCTGTGCCAGGCAGGCACGACCAAACAGGAACAATGCCATCCTTTCTCTCCTGCCAGGGCAGCATCAAGAGATTTTTTTTTCACTCTTTTGCTTAGGCTACAACTACAAGCAACACTGACTGCATGCGCCTAGAAAAGTGTCAAAACCAAAACCATTTATTTCGTTGAGCAACCAGGATTTTGTGCTTCTTCAATACAGCAGGTCCAGTCTAACACATTTACAGCACTTTAGTTCATCATACACACTGGAAGCAGCCCCTGGTTGGGGTTTCTGCAACCCCTATAAGCCTCCATGGTGCTTATGGACCAGTGTGATGAATGTGGTGGGCTAAGGAAAGGAGCTGAAAAAGTCAGAGCTGAAAAAGAAATATCTGTGGGCTTTAAATTCATAATATTGAAGGTTTTTGTATTGCATATGAAAAATGATTTTGTGAAAACAAACAAACAAACAAACCCCTGCCCAAAAACCCAAACAAACATAATCCACCAGCAGACTATAGGAGGAAAAGGTATGTGAGAGAGACAGACAGCTCTCTCTCATTTCTTGATGATTCCAGCACATATTTGGATTGCAGGAGACTCAGGTTCAGCCATCAGGTCTGACCCATCATCATTTATATCCTGTGAATGTGACATAAACACTTGCTTATCCTGACAAGAACAGAAGAAATCATTCCAGATTACAAGTTTCTGCAAAGCTTTTCTTCCCACGGCATTATCTTTCAGATAAACTGGCATTTTCTGACAGGAAAAGCTCCAACATACCAGCTGTCAAAAGCATTTCTGATCCATGCTAGTCCCAGTGTCCCTGTTAGGTACAGCCTGGGCCAGCCTGCAAACCCATATGGAACTCAGCTGGACAGCGTGTTTTGCTGTCTTCACCATCACCTCTCCTCTTCACCCCACACACCTGGGGCTCCTTGCTCCCAGCTGTGCTGCTGCCTGACCCCCCAGAGCCCCGCAGACAGGCCAGCCCCACGGTGAGGTGTGAAATCCAGTGGGTCCTGTCCCCACTTCAGCCTGAGCGGGAAGCTCTCTGTCCCCATCCACCACCACTTCCCCATTCACAGCCTGGCTGTAATTTTAGCTTTCTTGCCATGTTGGGCAATCACACTGCTGCTGCAGAGCCTCTGTCAGCACTTTGCACACCTGCCTCTGCCCTCAGGGCCTCAATCTGCTCTCTCCTGGTGGGGACTGCCCGTGCTGGAGATGTCCTGGCACAGGAGGGAGGGAGCGGATGCTGGAATGGGAGCAACAGTGCCGTGCTAGTGACACTCCCTTAAACTCATTAGTAGAGGAAATTATCCTGGACAAAGCACTGATCTAATTAGCCTAGATAAAGCCTGTAGATAAAGCAGGGTGCCTACACTACTTCTGGGGCCCAAGCTAGCACAAGCAGAGTTGGATGACATGGCAGGTCAGGTAGAACTGAATTTCCACGGCGAGTTGAAGGACTGAGAAGAGGGATCACTCTGCTCACTGTGTTCCCTCAGTGCAGCTGGGCACAGCCCGGGCCCCTCAAGTGTGCCGCCAATCTGCCATGGCATTCCCAGGACAGGGGCTTGGGACTCCACATGTCCCTGTCCTACCTTTGGTTTGAAGTGCAACAGCACCCTGGCAGTGAGAGGGAGCTCACCCACCTAAAGGAGAGTCGGTACAGTGTCACAAAGCCTGCTTTCAGGCAGTTTGCCTCACTCCTATCAAACATTAACTTGAAATAGAAGGTGTTTCAGGGAGTGTTTCCCACAGGCTGGGTGCCTCTGCAGCATTTATAACAGCGTACATTAAATACCTTCTATAACATCATTTACACAGGACCAAACTTTTCCTCTGAGAACTGTAAAAAACTTTATCAGTCTTAATTAAGCTTCACCAATGCTGTGAGGCAGAATTGACTCAATTACACCCAGGCTGTATCTGCACAAATAAAATTTGGTTGCATCAATTTACCTACAGGTGAGATTTGCTACTGACACAGTCAAACCTATGCAAAAGGTCACTCAGGCACTATTATTCTGATGCAGACCAAATGTGGTTTGCCCTGAGGAAAGGAGCTCTTCCAGCTGTGTGCAGAACACCATCTCTGCTTCCCTTCCTTGTCCCTTGGTGACCAACAGTCTGTGGCAAGTGCAAAGTAAAACACATCCTCTTAAAATCATCCCCAGCAACGTTTTACACGACCTCAGTTTACTTTATACTACACTGGACAAGGAGCAGTCTATCAGGTACCAACTCTCAGCTGAATTGCAGAAATTCCCATCTTAGAAGCTCTTAAAAGCACCATTCCCAAGACAGCAATTGCTTTGCTTTTATCTTTTACCTTTTACCTCTAGGATTATTTTAATCTAACATGAAACAGGCCCTGTTTAAAGTGAAATAAGGGTGTGAGCCCAGGGGGTCTGTATGAAGTCTGTTCATTTGAACTAAAAACTGATTTAACATTCACTGCCAAAACTTTCTGATGTAGATAAGATTTAAGGACAGTGACAGAGCTGGAAAAACAAGCCTTGTATTTAACATGGGAGTACCCTATCCCAGCATTTGTTCACACCTCCTGCAAGTACATATGTACAGGTGTGTACATTGTGCACAGTTCTTTTTTTCCTGCTTTTTTTTAAGGAAAAATCAACAAACGGAATTGCAGGGGTTCCTACACGCACAACCACAGAGCTGTGCATGTGGACTGCGCAGGATGGAAGACGTGAGATCCAAAGGGAAATTACCAAACAGAAAGGCTGTGCAAAGATCCAGTGCTGCAGGGTGATTAGAAAGAAATCATCTTCAATTCACCAGAAGTGCTACTGAGCACACCAACATGAAATCAGTGTGCCTTTGATACAACTGCTAAAGCTGTTAATTCAGTTATTTTGCATAAAATATGATGGCACTTGTTTGATCCTGGCTGTTTATCCATCATGGCACTGGCACAGCAGTTCATAATTTTTCATGCTGGTGTCTTGGTTGAACTGGTGCAGAAAAACTTATTTTTTCATTGTGAAGGCCATACAGATGAGAGAGTGCTAAAGCAGCTCCTGCAGCAAGCAACTCAACTCTGAAATGGGGGTCATAGTAAATATGCAAGGGGCATGGCTCAGCTGTGTTTATCTCAGCAACAGTGCCTCAGCTCAGGAGCACAGCTGCCGTTCCCTCTCACATAAAAGACAGCAACCAGCTTTAAAAAAGATTTAAAAATACACATAGGTGACTGTGCAAAGAGGAAACCTTCCACATGAGGTGGGTCCAGGGCTATTTGGGTCAGCATCTTCCCCAGAATGCAGCCTGGAGTGGTGGGAATGCATCCCCATGGTTAGGGCAAGCAACAGGGGTGGAACACCCATGTGTCAGGTATAGGACTTCTGTATTTCATCTGACGACTGATTAGCATAAAATATAAGAACTGTGTAAGAACTGGGAATTATTTTCCTCTCAGCAGCTGGGCTCTGACAGGAAGAACAAAACGCACACTGATGTAGAGCAGCACAAGCTTGTTGGGGTGGGGGAAGGTGGGCAAGGAAAGCTGCACTTCCCCCTGGGCAGGGGAAGTGGCTGAACCTTGGTTCCTCACTTCCCAGGGAATTGCTCTGGGCACGGATGGCAGCAAAACGGAAGGTGATGCCTACACAGTTGAGTGGATCAGGCCCCCGTGCCCTGGAGCCTGGTGCATGTGCCGGGACAGGACCAGGCCTGTGCAGCACCAGCTTTCCAAGAAACAGAGAACACGTTTGGCTAGGAGAACGCAGGAAACCTCCGCGCAGGACAGAAAAAATGGAACTGGAGCATCCCCGCGGGGATTCTGTTTGCTGTGCTGAGCTCTGAGCAAAAAAGAACTAATTCAGCGACAGCTCAATTATGTGCTAATGAAATAGAGGCAGGTAAGGCAGCCACCTGCCAGGCAGCTCGGGGTGGGGGGACCGCCAGCACCTCCCTCCTTGGCAGGGCTGATGCCGGGGCTCTGATGCATTTAGAGAAACAGCCTTGTGAAAAAGTAATCTATAAAATACAGGACCAAGAGATTAGCTAAAAGCACCCCAAAACCAAGCAGTAAATAAACACCACAATTATTAGTATCAAGTAAACAAGCCCCAAAGCACTTCTGTTTCCTCCTTTTTTTGATTGTTTTTCAGAATGTGCATCAAGCCTATTTTCCTGAACATCCAGGATTGAAACTCTTCAGTAAAGTTTAAGATTAGTTCCCTCCCCTGTGCCTCTAGGCAATGGAGCTTTACCTCCAGGTAATGGAGCTTTAAGAAAAACACCAAATATGATCAGACTCTCATTAAAATCGAGAGCATTGGCCATCCTGAGAAGCTGGCACCTCCCCACCTCCGCACAGGCATTCGGTTAATGCCAGAGTCCAGGCAGCAGATGCTCCAAAGAAGCTGAGCGTGTAAAACAATACACACCATGTGAAGATATGGTTTATATTGCAAAGATATTTTCCTGGATTTGGTTTTAATGAGGACATGAATTTTTTCACTCCAGTATCAGTTTGCCAGGTGCTGTCCCAGCAGAGACAGGGGCAGTGGTCTGCTGGCCTCATGCTCTGCAGTAAGAGTACTGATGAGCTCAGAAAGCACTTTCCCTTGGATGTCTCAAGCCCCACATATCTGTTCTGTGAAACATAACCTGAGTATCTGCTTTTAGCTAAGGGTGACTGTGTGTGTTTCTGCACTCAAGTAAGAGCATATGCCTGTTTATACCCACTTCACACTTACAATTCTCTACAATTAAGCTAAAAGCAGGGATTTTTTTTTTTTTTTTGACAAATCGAATCTTTGAAAATCTCTGAAGTCACAGGGAAAAGAACTCAGACACTGGCATGGACAGCAGTGCAATCAGCTGATATTTACACACTTAGCTGGCCAAACATAATCTCTAGTTTTGTTTAACTATAGGATTTATGACACATTAGATCAGAAATGTATATACACCCAGCGTAGCCTGGTGCAGCACCCAAGGCACCGAGAGCACCATGGTCTATTCTTGGCCCACCTCCACATACAACCTTGAAAGGCAAGGCTCTCTGTTTTCAAGTGCCTCCTCCTTGTTTCACTACTGGTAAGACAGCAAACCCCTCAGGGCAGTGTTTTCCACCACGTGGAGACACATTCGTGAATTGAAGCAACACGTACTTTTGTGCATAGAAAACACCATATTATAAACACACAGTTTGCATCTAGTTAATGGTTAAGATCCAGACAAGATCCATTTTACCAAGATTTAAATCCCAACACTGCTGTAAGGCAACTAAGATAGGTACCTGTACCTGAACAGAGTGCTGGACAGAAGAGGACTTTTCTACGAAGCACAACTAAATGGGATTTATGAAAAAAACCCCACATGAAAAAACTCATTAGATATTGGTAGGACTCCTTGATAATTAACTCCCAGTCTAACAAATTCAATGGATAAACAAAATGTTCAAATACAACATCTGATCCCATTCACACTTACACCCAAAGCCAAGCTATCTGCTTAAAGGAAACAAAAGACCCAGAGTAAACCCACTCATCTCTGCAAATCCTTATTTCCAGAAGAGCTAAAAGGAATTGACAGTTACAGGCAGGTCATTATGGAGAGAAAAATAGGGAAATATCCCATTAACTATAGCAGGTATAAAATGCTTCCCGTGTTCATAACTGTTTCTTAAAACCATTATCTATTCCATGAGTAGTGATTCTATTCAGTAGCAAGTAAAGACAGAACAATCCAACACATTGATTCAGAAGTCACTGTCCCACATTCTTCCCTTTTCCTGATTTAACAGCCCTGACTAAAGCTGGCATCTCCTGAACCCAATGGGTCATTTCTCTGAAATATTATCTTAGCCTCCTACTGACTGCCTGCCAGAATCAAAAGCAAATTAAAGACAAACGATCCATCAACGAGCTACAACTGGAAGTGGTTTCCCAGCACAGAACACCTCCATGCAAAACCGCCCTGGCACGAGCATCCCTTCCCCCTTCCTGGGAGTGCTCCCGCAGGATCACGGCATGCAAGGGACAGGACGTGCAAGGCAGCGGGGAGGTTTCCATCACCTACAAGACATCCGGCACAGGATGATGCAGTCACAGTGGCAGAGGCAGAAGCAGTGCCAAATCCATTCCCTGCTGACCATAGTATGGCAGCAGCCTCCTCAGCGCTGCCCTGGGCACCCTCCTCATGCCCAGCACTCACTGCAGACCTGGTTTCACCAGGTGTAATCAATCCACTGCTGCAGCAGCACAGTGGGCCCGGCCACTTAAATATTTAATTGGACCCTTTTCCTCACCTATCACAACACTTTGGGGTGTTTGAAGCCAGACTTCATTGTCTGGACTTTCACATAATACTGTGAAAGTAAGAAAGAAATTGCATTTTCTGCCTCCTGCCCCAGTCAGACCTCCCTGTGTTCACCTACATGCGAGCAATTACAACAAGTGCAAAGTGTAAATAAGAAGAAAGTTCTCTTGTGCCAGGGAAAAAATGGCTGCAATTGAACATGCAGGATCAAGTTCACTGGCAGTGTAGCTTCTGAAGGCAAAGGGGTTCAGACATTAATGTTGAGCATTAATCTTAAAATACAAGTGTGAACAAGATGGATTCAGAAATAAGTATATATGGCTTAAAATTTCCATCTGCTACTAAATTTTCAGTACTCTTCATCATCCCATCATTCCTGATATCCTCTATCCCAACACTTCACCCTTTCTACTTTGCCTGCTAATCACTTTCCTCTTCTATATTTAAGTGTGGCAGGTCTTGCAGAGGCAATCCAGTTGAGGTTAATGGACATTTTATATACGGAGGATAAACAGACTATTTATTCCCTGTCCATCTTTGCCTTATCACCTTTGATCCATTTCTTTCCCTTCTCCTTGCCTTTCCATTATTCTGTCTGCTGGGGACTACACAGAGCACACAATCCTCTACTCCTCGAGCAAATTCATAGCTGGTTTAGGGGATGTATCTTTGTAGCTTCAGTGACATTACTCTGATGTAGATTGATTAATATTTTAACCCACTGAACTCAGCAGATTAGTCTTTTATCTAATATCTGATTTTTAGAATATGCTGAAAAAAACCTGTAAGTTTTTACAACTATAAGTTACTTATGGTTACACCAGGTGAAACCCAGGTGGAACAGGTTCATAATTAGCAATGTATCAGAGCCACTCCTATCCTTCTCAAACAATACTTATTCATCATAACTGAGTAGTTGCTCACTCTCTGTACTGCCTCCCACAACATTCTCAGAATGATTGAGTGATATGTAGATATTCTAAAAGCAAAGCTGCTTATCATATGTTTACTAATGCTTTCTGCTATGAATTATTTATGTCCCATTTTAAGTCTACAATATCAATACCTCTCAGGTATTCTCCACTATCAGATGGAGCAAAACAAGCATTAACTAATCAATATTCAAGACAGCAAAAACTCTGTTAATAGCAAACTATCTTTTTCACTATGGCACACAGATGGTCTAAACTCTACCTGTAAATGCTCATTGTTTTCAGCCTGGTGGCTTATAAAGCCATTAGAGGCACACCAGTGATAGGAGCATTAACTTCAAACCCGAGTGTAAATTCAGGGTCTCCCAGCCATAAATGCCAACAGTTTTACGTAATTACATTCTGAGGATTTAAGAAGATTCAGGAATATACTTAAATAAACAAAAATGGCATTAAAATTATAAAATTGTAGGCCATGTTTTTTTATTCAGGACTCCATTTTTCCTAGACAAAACAGTATGATCAAACCATTGCATTCTCAGTTTTGAGGACACCTCAAATCCCTTTTGTTCTCCTGTACTTTCCTCCTGTATCTCACACTGAAGGAAGGCATCAGGCTGATGTAAAATATCAGCTCAGATTTTCAAAGTGCTCGCTTATCCTGCGACACCATTGGAACCACCTGCTCTTTCAAAATAAAGCAGTATCACACAAATGTAGGCAATTTAAAACAATACATCAAACTAATGAGGGAATCTGTAAACAGATGTACAACTTAATTCCGTCATAAGAATGCATCCAGCTCTTTCAATGACTTATTTGGCCAATACTATGTTACCCCATATTTTCTTTATTATTGTCTGACACTTATGTCTTACATAGTAAGGTTGTGGTTTCTAAAGGGTTAAATATGGTCATGATTAATAAAAAGCTGAAAAACATCCTTCAAGGCCAAAGAGCATCTCAGAGAATCTCAAACTGATCTAATAGAGATTAACACATTCCTACAGATCCTTTGGCAGACTTACCACCTGCACAGCAAACTCCCTGCCAACAGTCTGCCATGGACCCAGAAAACCAGTGAGTGGGTGTGGTAACCCCTCCCTTCACCTAATCCTAAAATTAACATAATATTTTTAAATAGTTCATTCAAACACAATGGGGGATAGCAGAGCCAGGGCCACCATGTGACTGAGTAAATGGCAGAGCAGCTCTGCAAGGAGAGCACATACAGACTGGAAACAGGTTCTCTCAGGGACTCCACCACCACTTCTGACTCTGAAATGAAGATTGGTATCCACAATCCCTTGCAAGCAGAAATAGCAGCATGGCCCACAGAAAAAGTAGTTAAAGACCCTGAGAAGGCAGTTTCCCCAGAGAGTATGACATAAACCACCACCTCTGCTGTCTACTTTGGATAAATTAATGACTTGCTGGACACTATCAGTGTTGCTCCAAGTTTGGGGAAGAAAAAACTTCAGGTGTGGCCAAAACCATTGTGAACATATTTTTATAACACCTGCACTGGAATTCCTGAGCAGTGGTGCATGTGCCACCAGTTGTATGCAAGTCACTTAAAAGGGATACTCTTACAGTGCAGCACAGGGTACTGGGCATAAAACCCCTCCAGAAATCTTATGATTTCTAATTAGCATAACTTGACCTTCACAGATCTTACAAGCCAGCTTGCCTATGGCGGCACAGATGATTACTGAATGAGGAGCACTTGCAGGTGTTGTGCACCTAAAGAGATTTTAAGTAACAATTCAATTGACCATCTCTTACTCCTGTACATAAAAAACCCTTGACCTCATTTTGAGCGAACCAGTACCAACTGGCTGGAAGGCAAGCACTCCCCCAACTAACTGCTCCTGTAATCCTTAGAGCAGGAAATCAATTGTGCAAATTGCATTTTGAGAAATACAAATCATTACTGAGAAAAAGGCTGACAAATCCCTCTTGATGACCAGCGCTTACCTGGTGCAGTAGTCCGCTGGAAGGAGATGTGCTAGAAAAATGCTTCTTTTTTAAACAGAAGTTGGAAAACTCTCATTCCACAATCTACAGCAGTAAAAATAAAGGACAGCTCTGATCCTGCAAGTGGTAGCAGGCTGGCAGGTAACTCTCTTACATGAAGCTTTTTGCAGGAAGGCTGTAATCATCTGAGCACCTACTGATAGTATCTGGAGACTGTGCGCATAGGAGCCAGTATGCAGTGGATACAACTCATGTCATTTTACTTTCTGTACATTTTGTCCTTAATTGAAAAGGCTGCTTTCCTTTTTAATTCCTAATATCTATTATCCATGCTTGAGGAGGCACTTAACAGCACATTAGACAGCTAAGAACCCAGAGGCCCTGCCAAAACTGAAATAACACTATGAAATGAAGCGAGCGCTTGGTTTCATTTTAGTAGTGTCTTTATCAACTGGCACTCTGAGAAGGTTTGTACTTTAGGGAGCTCTGGAAAACACTCAAGAAGGAGAACAGTGAACTTTAAAATTCCTCAGCCAGAGAAAATACACAAAAAAGCCATTGTCGTGCCATTGACCAGATCTTTGCAGTTCTCAAGATGGAAACCCGTTTCTTTAGTTAGGGTCAGTGTCAGATATTTTGTTGTACCTGTAGAAGCCATTTACACTGAACCAGCCTTAACTTTTTGCCTTTCCCCACTCTCAACCTTCATTTCCACCATCAATTCCAAAGGACTTCTGGGTACTGTGCCAAGGAGAGCTGAAGTGTTTCCCACTAGCACACCATGCTTGCGGGATGGCTGCTATTCTACAGACACCATTTCCACATACCTTAGCAATTTGGTTGGAGTAAGACTGTATGGAGCAAATTTAAGACCTGGGAGAAAGCAGCCTGCTCATCTCCACGTTTTGTCTCTCTGGAGCTGCTCCCTTCATGGAGACTTGGCTGAGCCCACACTGAGCCAGGGCTCTAAGTTCATGGATCCTCTCCTGAATTTCAGTACCTGCAGCACAGGCACAAGAGAGTGGACCAAGCCAGGAATACAGCATGTAACCTTCGGTTCCTGCATGGACAGCTCAGAGTCAGGTGCCTGAATCAAGGCTCGCCCATGGGAGTGAGAAGACCCACCTGGCACAGCATCTATTTCAGAACTAGACCCTAATACATATTTCCATTCACAAACAATTTTAAGTAGGATGCAAGACTGAAAGTTTCTACCAAGGAGTAGAGAGCAAGAAGCATTCCAGGCAAATGCAAGTCTCACAGACTGAGCCCATAAACTACCCGTCAACTCAAGTAAAAATTACAGCTACCAGAGAATTATCTGCATTGGAGCATCTTGTACTGATGCCATTCCCTAATAACATATTCTGATTAAATCGTGTCAGTGTTTGTGGTATTAAATTGAACTATATTTAAAAGACATGCTTACACTTTACATATCTTTTCTTTGCAGAGCAATGCTAAGAGCAAAATAGCTGCACAGGAAAGATGAAGGCTGGTAAGTCATTTCTCATGACAGTTGCCCCACTTACAAGTTATTTAAGCTGCTGTCTGTCAGTAGCCTGTAGTATGGTAACAATTAAAAAGTCACTAGTAATATACCTATGTTACAGTATACTGATTTCTAAATTGCCTTCTACAAAAAAAATTTCAATCAATTTAACTGATGGGGAAATTTGAAGTCTGCTACATTGCTATTAAGATCATTTGGTATAAAGGAAGTGCTGGCATGCATTTGATACTTCTCAGAGGGCTCAACTTAAATTAATTTAAACTTGCAAATTGATTATGATTCACTTGAAAATACATTCCCTGAGAACAGGCACTTCATGGGAAACCATGATGAACTTCTCATATGATGCAGAAAGCCTGAGACCCAAGAAAAAGCCCCAAACTCCAGTAAAGCAGCTAGCAAGCACAATTCAAAAATACTTCAGCTTTGCAAACTTCTGTGGTTGCATCACCAACCTCCTCAGTTATCGGTGCCAATCTAAAAGAGGCATGAATCCTCCCTGTCTGTGTGTCTCTCCGCTGATTACAGGAGAAGCCTGGGTGAGACTCTGCGCCAGACTTTCAGTCCTATAAATATAGCTGGGACGAGTCCAATCTTAAGAGACTAAACCATAAACTCTACCAAAATACCCATAGATTCAGGGAGGGTTTGGAAAATGGAATACCACTGTGCATCTTGGCTCACCATTCAGCTCACGGCTGGTGACTCATGTTGGGTGTGCCAGAGACAGCCTTCCAGGGGGCACGGCGGGCAAACGCTCCTTGCAGTGAGTAACAAATACCTGTTTGGCTCTGTCTGACCATCCAAAATGGGACCTCTCCTGATAAATCAAACAGGCTTTCCTCCTCCCTGTTCATCCCCCGGAACGAGGAGCGGAGGTTTATTAACTTGGCTGACCAACTTTCTGTGCTATCATCTGTCTCGTTATTGAAAGCAGGCTGCCGAGGTAAGGGTTGTGAGACAGCTGTGACACAGAGCACGTATCTTTCCTCCCAGCATAAAGGACTTCCCAGAATGAGAGGTAAAAATAGATGGTTTGCCTTTAAGGGTGTATTCACTTTGAAACAGAAAACAAGTCTTAGCTGTCACCCCTAATACGATAGGCATCTTTAGCAGCTTGCTTTCTGCCAAAATACCTGATGCCCTGCTCCTTTTTCTCCTTAAATTTTTACCACTTCAAATTGTAGATGCTTTTCAGCACATTATGAGCAGCTCAGGGGAAGAGAGGGCAGATACAACCTTCTAAATTACACTTAAACCAGCCTTCACACCAAAAAGTCTCTTCAAGGTTATTTCTTGAAATCTGTTGCAGTCCTGCCTTTCTTCCCACACTTCTTACACCAGTGGTGTAAGCATCCTCTTTCAACCCTGCTCTGTGGCTGTCTCCCAGGGAGGGGGCAAGCTGGCCACATTGCACCCAGTGCTGGGATGACTGGACAGTCTGGTTTGGGAGCCATGGATCAGCATCAGCAAGGCAAGTACCTGAGGTTGGTGCTTTCAGAGCAAGGTGTATCCTTTCAAATACAGTATTTCATTTACCAGTGATGGTAATGAGCCAGTTGGGAAAACTTACCTGGGGAAGTGGTGGATTCTCTATTACATGAAGTTATTGAATCAAGACAGTGGCTCTCTAAGCCTTTACTTGGTAAAGAATTTATGGTCAAAACACCATAGGCTTGAACACAGAGGATGGCTCTAATGATCTCTTCTGATTCTAAAATTCTAGGTATCCAACATCATTGCTTATCAGCTTATTTACAACAAAGATCTGCTTGACTCTTCTGAGAATCTATTAAAGTTTAAAAGCTTGCCAAGCTGAGAAAATTACCGTGATATTTCCAGCTGCTTTCCCCAGAATTTAACATTAATCCTCCCCCTGGCCCTGAGCAGGCCTTGCGACTTTTCTTTTGAGCAGCTTAACAAAGGAGCACAGTTGGGCTGCTCCTCTCTATGGCTTGTTATGGGCTCCCTGCTTCCCATGAATCTGCTCTCAGGTATTGCCAAGCCACCAAAGGATTTAAGGAGGTTTCCTTGCCGTTCCTTGACATGGGTATAGGTATTTCTTTGCAAGTCTGGAAGCTGGCACCACAATTCACAATGACGACCAAGCAGAGCCTACCAGGCCTACAAAGGGTTTGCAGATTTAAGTGATAGCCTAAATAAGAACCACTTGGAATGTCATTCATGATAAGGCTGAAAAACTAGCAATGTATAGCACTTCTCTTCCATGCAGAAGTGATAAACAGGAGACAGGATTTGCTGTCTGGCTGCCAAGGATGGGACCTGGCTGAACACCCCCTCTCCACCCCCAGAACAAGCCCACCTGAGCACCTGAGAAACATGAGCAATTCTGCATCGTGCTGATGAAGTTCTTAATCTACGTGTCACCCAAGCTGAACTGCAAAACACAGCTGCCTGCCCCAGTTATCAAATGACCTGAAATTCAGCACGATCATCTGCCGTAACAGCTGGTTCACTGACGACGAGAGGAACTCCTGCCTGGCTGCTGAACCAGAGCCAGCACCAGGAGCCCAGGACCCAGCACACACAGCCTCCCACACCGAGATGCTGCTCCCATCCCCCTGCATGGCACGGCCTCAAAATGTCTTGTGTTCTTCGAATTCTGCACACTGACTCCTTTCTCTGCATATTTATTTTTCATCTGTATCGTTATAAAGAGATTTCAGAAACCTGGTACTTCAAAGAGGGGGAAAATAATGAAACATCCTTCCCAAGGAATTAAAATGAAGGTAAGGTTGGATCTTGTCAGTTTTCTTTCTTTCTACTTAGGGTGCTACATAAATAATAAACAGCACTAGCAAATTTACTTCTTTTTACAGTAGCAACCTATATAGTAACATGGTATGAAACATTAAAATGATTGTACGAGTAGGAGTTGAGTGCTCAACACAGGCAAAGTTAGGGAGCTAAATAACTTTGACAGATGTTATAAAGTCTTTTTAAGAAATTACTTATGTTCAAACACTGATACTTTTTGAAGTTGCTTTGATGTACACCAAATTATATTTTTCCATTCCATTGACAAAAAAAATCCTAATCACATACTAGTAAACTTTTATTAATGTGAAAGTTAATATTAGTGATATTTATTACTCCTTAATAATGAAATAAGCAGGATTAAATGTTCGTAGTATATGTAAAGAGAGTAGCTTTTGCGCTTCTTCCCCAAACAGAAATGAAGAGTGAAAGCTGTTGTTGAAGACCAGCCCCTCAGCTGCAACTCAGTGTTCCTCCACTGAACCCAACGGACATAACTTCCTGCTAAATTGGATCTAGAAGATGGTGTTTTCTGTGTGGATCTGTCCTCTTGGGTAAATACATTGTCCCATTCCCTGGCTGAAATGGGAAATTAGTGCTGCACATGTTCATAGTGTACCGTGTCTCAGTCCTAGAAAGTCCAATAGGTTCACATTGCTAATGTTGTGCCTAAGCAGCATCTGTCTGATTCTCAAACATGTAGCTGGTTGGAGCTGTTGCTGGAGCTCATATGTGCTAAGCAAGAACAAGGTTTGTACTGAACATATGCTTTATTCCCTGTGTTTACTTCAAGGTAGGCTTCAGAATCCTTTCTTTAGCAGAGAAAACATCCTGTAAGTGTGAATACAACCATGAATATTTGATTAGGGACACATGGAAGGAATCTGAAATTGTACCATGACTTTAGCTAAAGTATGCATGAACAAGCAAAGTAGCTAATATTAAATGTGTGCTTGTATTTTTCTTGTTCTGCAGCCTTGTCTGCACATCAATGTGAATTAAACAAATTGAAACCCCACATTGAGCAGCATCAGATCTAATTGCAGTGCAAACTGTTTTGCTAATGAATTTCAGCTTTCATATTTTCTCCTACAAGTAGTGTTATGCTACTGAAAAAAAGCAGATTACTAATATATATGGATATATAGAGATAATTCATATTAAGCCAGTTTTTTTGGCTAATTTATGAGAAAAGACTATGAACATAAACCTTTTATCCTTACTAATAAAACTTTTACTTGTGGGCTACTGTCAGCAATGCCTTGATTTTATTTTTTTGCTGCTGTTTGCCGGGTGCTGACAAATACATGAATGGAGTTACTCCCTGTCCTAGACAGATCGTAATCTAGGTAAGTCTCGATCTTCTAATAATGGGAGTCCCCTTGGGAGGCAGGGACAGCCTCCAGCCATACTCCCATTAGCCAGAATCTCCCATCAGCCAGATGGGGAGGAGAAGGAAAAGGAGCGCTGCCCAGCCCGGAGCCTCGTGGTGTCCTGAGCCTTGATCTGTGAGACACACACAAAATGCACCAAGGACAGCTCAGTGAAAACAAACACAAAGAGTCTTCCCACTGGGACTGGCTCTGTGCCTGTGCAACCACAGCAAAATTCCTGTCTCTATCATGATCCTTGATGGAAGAAGGCAGTGGTTAAGACACCTTATTTAATAGTCATGTGCTTGCCTGATTTGAGATGACATGTTTCAAGCAGCAGGTGGACCCAATTCTGCAAAGCGCTGAGCTCTGCATAAGAGAGGCCAGCATACCGCCCCTCCTGGAATTACAAGGAGCCAGGAGCACATTCCTGAGGTGTGCTGAAGTCAGCACCTACTGTATCAGTCCCACCACAAGGCCTCCTTTCCATTCAGCTTAATTCTATCTGGAATTTTTCTGCTATCTGGAGGATGCTGCTCAAAAGCCTTTTCCTAAGTCCCTCTTTCATTCATTAGCTGTGCTGGATCAGGGGCAGGGCAACTGGTATTGGACAATTTAAAGTGTCCTGAAGGTTTATATTACTTTTGCACCTTCTTGAACCATTTTTTTAGATCCTTCCTTTCATGGGCAAAGCCAGATCAGCATAATTTTGCCTTAGGATCTTTTAAAAAAGGTGCCTTTTTTAGGCTGGTAATAATAAGTTTATCATAAAGCTTCCTGCAGCAAAATCTTAATTCAGTCACACGCAATCTTAAAGTATGGCTCTGTGAACCACAGAGAGGCTTCTTGGGAAATGCCAGAGGAGGTGTTTGGTTTTCATCTCTAATGCAATAGACAGCTAATTAAATGGTTCGCTAATAATAGTATCCTATGTTAGAGGAGATAAACTCAATTACTTACTGAATTTAAGTGGAGTTTTGCACATGTTGGCATATTCCTGATACCTAAAGCAACTTCTGTTTAACAACACAATTCGCTCTCCTTTCTATTTCTCTAGTTTAGATGTATCATTTATGAACATCAAATGTCACTGATGGAAAGAAATAAACAAATCTGACATTTCTTAGCTAAAACTCCGTTACTACATAAAACATAACCATAAAGTCAATACAATAATGGCAGACACTCACACAAAATCCTCAAGAGAAGTCAATGGAAATCCTTCTACTGACTCAAGGAGAAACTAGACAACGTCTAGGATTGTTGTCATCAAAATATGTTTGCAATTTGCGTGTAATCTGGGGATCCCACAATGCTGTGAAATTCAGTACTTTCAACATTTAATAATCAACACTTTGACAGTGAGCAGAGAAAATGAAGGCCCTTTGCTTCCCAGGTTCTTTAGGAAACACACAGTTTTCCCAGTGTCACAGCTGTTCTTAGATTAAGATACTGGACTTTTATCCCTTGACACTCCATACTCTCAGAAAGCACAGCGGTGATTGGAGCCATAGTACACAGCCTAAATTAAAAGAAATATTTATTGTTCATGGAGCAACAATGCCACTCGTTTCCTCTCCTTAGGGCATGCCTACCCAACACAGCAGGGTCAAGCAAGAAAACTATTGACATAGTGCCATGGTCAAGGGAGGGGATTCTTCCCTTCTACTCTGCTCTTGTGAGATTCCACCTGGAGTGCTGTGTCCAGCTCTGGAGCACTCAGCACATGGAAGACATGGTCCTTTTGGAGTGAGTCCAGAGGAGGGCGATGAAGATGCTCAGAGGGCCGGGGAGCACCTCTCCTACAAAGACAGGCTGAGAGAGCTGGGGCTGTTCAGCCTGAAGAGGAGAAGGCTCTGGAGAGAATTCATAGCACCTTCCAGTACCTAAAGGGAGTCTACAAGAGAGCTGGAGAGGGACTTTTTACAAGGGTGTGTAGTGATAGGCTTTAAGACGAAGAAGGGTAGGTTTTGATTAGAACTTGAGAAGACATTCTTTACTGTGAGGGTGGTGAGGCGCTGGCACAGGTTGCCCAGAGAAATTGTGGATACCCGATCCCTGGAAGTGTTCAAGGCCAGGCTGGATGGGGCTGTGAGGAACCTGGTCTAGTGGAAGGTGTCCCTGGCCATGGCAGGGGGGTTGAAACTAATTAATCTTTAAGGTCCCTTCCAATCCAGGCCATTCCATGATTCTGTGATTCTGTGATCCACTGGTGGGTGATGAAGGTGGCTGGAGGCTGCAAATGGCACATGAAGAAGTGGTCAGGGGAGTCATCTTGTTGGCTCAGAGAAGAAAAGTCTGAGGATCAGTCTCACTGTGGTGCCACCATCCAACTGGTTCATGATGAGAAATGCACAGCCCTGGAACAAGGGTCTGGTCATATGGAGAAGTTTCCATCCCTGGTGATTCTCAAAACTCACTGGGTCAAGGCCCTGAGCAACCTGATCAAATTCTGAATTTAGCCTTGCTTTAAACAGGTGCTTGGACTAGATGTTCTCCAGAGATCCCTAGATTATTCTGCCTGAAGACACTGGGGAAATTAAAGAAGCAAGTATCACAAGTGTCCACAGCATGTGGATAGCAAATAAAGGAACTTCACCTGACCATGGGTTTTATCGCAAAATGACATCTCTTAATGCTCTGGGGTCCACTAAGCAGCTCCTAGATCTTAATTAAGGTAGTTATTTCAAAAATAAATCAGCATTTAATACCTAAGTGTACTTAATAATCTCCTAAAATCTTGCCTGAATTTGAGCTCTGCTGTAACAGATGACCTTGTATGGAACAAGGAACCAAAAAGCAGAAGAAGGATGCTGACTCAGTATTAAAATTCCCTGCAGCACCAAGCCCCTAAAACACAATGCTATTCTACACATTACAGCAAAACAGTTGAAGCCAAAATATTTATGTTCATTTAATAATAAATAATTTCACGAGACTGTGAGAACTCAGGAACTCTGGCCTGCAACACTTCAAACTTCAAAATTTCCACATGAGGTTAGGTGAGCTAAATGATGTCAACTCCTCCAGTGCTACTCTACTCTGTGTCAAGAAAGAATTGTTCTAAGCTGTGATTTCTCTTGTAATTAAAAGCGGGAGTTGATATAGACAAAGGCCTGTGCTTCAAAACAACACTCATATTTGGAAAAGAAAAGAAAAATGCAGAGTTAAAATGGATGGTGGTAAGAAAAGGAAAAGAGGTATTGAAAAACCAAAACAGCTCGTGGCTAATGAAACTTGACTTTGAGCTGCATAAGTAAACACAGCTATAGCTTCTTGCAGAATTTAGGAAAATGCCCTAAGCACACGAAATGTGGCGGTTACCATGGCAATTTACATACAGTCATATATCAGACAAATCCTGTAATTCTTTTCCAGTTTAAACTCCCAATTGAAAATACAGGATCAAGTACAAAGAGCAAATCTCTTGTCTGCACTGGTGAGAGATTATTCACGTAATTCCACAGGGGTCAGCTCATGACCTGCGATGAGTGGCCACCCTCTACACCACAGGGGTTTGCAGTCTGGGGACAGCTGGTTCTCTGTACCTCCTCTCTGCCTGTTAAAAAAAATGTGTGTGTGTGGGGAGAACTGCATAGCAAATCTCCTTCCTCAAAGGGATGTGAATGAATACAGCCCCGAGCTGCTCTGTCTATCCCTGCCACCTCTTTGCACGACATCCTGTTCCATGGCGAGGTACCGCAGCTCCTGTGAATCTCTGTACTGCACTGCTATCTCCAGGACCCAGCCCTGCTCACTGCATCAGCCACCTGGCACCCGAAAACAAACTGTTAGTGCTTTGTGCCTGCCTGGATGCCCAGTGTGCCCAGCCTCGCCCCAGCCCTGCCTTCTCTGGGGCCCAGATGTGACCAGCTATCAGCATCCCTGCACAAACCGTTGTGTATCAGGTCTGACTGGGATGGGACTCATGTTCTTCACAGCATCTCATAGGGTGCCATGCTTTGGATTTGTGTCTAAAACAGTGATGGTAAGACTCCAAAGTGTGTTATACTTGTTTCCAATTTCTAGAATTAGGAAAGATTAGAGAAAATGAGGAAATGAGTGAAGGGGTGGACAGGGTAAGGGAAGGTGGGGAACAGCTGCCAGGCTGAAACGGCAGAGGGATCTTCTTGTCCTACACAGGTCCCTCTGTGTGATCTCCCAGCCGGCTGTGGGTAACACTGGTGCCTGCCTGAAGATGAACTGGGGATGAGGTAAGCACGTGTCTGCACCGAGGGGACACAGGCTCTAGGGCCAAGAATGGCGACAGCCAAGGGAGCAGGTATCCACCACTGCGACTAGCAGGTGATGATGCTCCACTGATTTGCGTTGCCTGGGAGCCTGCCTGGATGTGTCACTGGCATTGCTGGAGTCCAGGCAGCTCAGCCTTGAACACCCCCAGCAGTCCTGCAAGAGCTTCAGAGAGGGTGCGTGCGAAAGGCTCTGACTCAGGGACAACATAGGAAGACAGAGTCAATACATCTGGACATGCTCTGAAAGGATGAAAAGGCAAAAAAAAGAGATGTTATTCTCAGGTCTATGGCCAGAGGGAAAGTAAGAGGCAAAATGGTGAATGAGTCACGGCTCTCAGCTGCCAGAGCCATTAACAGAGAGACAACAGGATGGGTGAGGGATTGCACTGGAGAGAGCGCCTGGGCGCTGCAGATGGGAACTGTGGCTGCACTCGGCTCTCTCTCAAGGGCATCCTTCCTTGCCGTCTTTCTTCCTGATGGATAAACACACTGCACATAGCTGTCATGCTGGAGCTTGACATCCTGAAGAATAAACAAAGGTGCACTTGACTGAAGATGGGAATGACAATGAAATATCAAACGACAAGGAAATGCAGAATCAAAAGTTCCCTTGATGATAAAGGTCTCTCCCTGTCAGAGATCACACTCTCCTCAGCAACACCCACAATCTCTGAGGCTACAATTTCAATGAAACATTTTTATAAACTACCTCTTACCTGTGACAATGCAGTCGTGCCCTGGATGGCACAGATGACAGCAGGAGAGTGCTGTATGGACTTGCCTGGAAACAAGGCTTGTCTCCTTCCTGCCCCGGGGGTTTAGGAAATTTGGGACAGAAGTTGGCAGCTCAGTGAGTCCTCTCCAATCTCCTGATGCCAACACTTTGCTCTTCTGCACTGCAACCCTACACCACTTGGGATCCTACCACGACAAGTCGGTGAGCGTGTGCTCAACCATAAACCTCTGAGCCATCACATTTGATAGCTGGAGTGGTCATCGCCAAGCAGCATCAGCTGCAGTCTGAGCTGGGGCTGCAGCGAAGCGACAGAAGTGATGCATTGTAACAGCAGACCTGGAGGCACCATTATATCGTGTTCCCACTGTAACAGCGGAAAATCATTACTTTTCAGAACATGGATATGTGAAAGACTTTATGCTGCTTCTGTGCCAATGCACAAGGTGTTCTGTCAGACTTTCTCCACCTGCCATCTCTTAGTGTCCTAAAAAAGGATGAAATGAAAGACAGGAATCTCTTTTCCCCTCAGTCTCTTTTCAGTTCACAAGGAATCTTTCAATATTATTTAGCAAATGAAATTATACTTCCTTTCCTCCCTACCCCTGCAAATGTGAATTTTAATTCAAATAAATCTTGGCAGAATAATAAATCTATTTAAATGTTTTATTTTTTTCTGAAACATCTAGTGGTCTTGTGATGATAGAACATAAAAATTGGAAACCAAAGCCTATCCTTTTCTCATTGAAAAGGTTTGATTTGGACCAGCTGCATACATTTCTGCTTTCTGACTAGCTGATGTACTTTCCTCATGCTTTCCATAAAAATAAAAATAAACAACAAAAATGAGAAATCAGGACAATCCACAAGGCAGGCACTTTGGATTCTCTTCTGAGACCAACAGAGACACTCTGGACCAGCCAGGGGCAGACAGAGAGCCAGTACTTGTAGGCTCTCAGAAGGACGAGGAACACTTTTAACTCCCTGGGGCAGTGCAAAGTGCTGAGCTGCTGGGCACTTCCCAAATAACTGCACAGCCATCACTTGCACACTCCTGGACTGGACTTCTGTCCAACTGGAATTTGAACAAGGGACCAAAGGAAGAAAAAAGCAGGAAAAGTGCTCCATCCTCCCACTAGTCCCCTCAGCAGCTCGTCACTTCATCCCATAAAACATGACACACACTGAACCTACACATACATGACTGAACTTGCTTTAAATGGTACCACAGACTAAAGATGTCCTCAGCTCTCGAGAAAGCACCAGGAGAGAAAATGCTGCTGGAGCTCACAGCAGGTCTGCTGCCTGCTTGCTGCAAAAATATAAGAATATTCTAATAAACCAATTAGTAAGTCCAACTTGTACCATTAAACCTGCAATATTCACTTGTTCTAAGATGGCACAACAAATCACCACCAATTCTCTTTGCTGAAATATGCCACCCCTTGTGTCTGAATCCTCTCAGAAAAAAAAAAAAAGAAATAAGCATAAATACCACACTTTACAACTGAAAAATAAAACAAAATATAGGTGTAATAGCCTATCTGCCTTCTTTTATGCTGAAATTAATTTTCTAATGGCTCTCTGAATCTCTTCACGTAGCTGAACTGCAAGAGAAAGGTGGAGGTGACCGGACAGGTCAGCTGAGTTAGCAAGTGGAAAAAGCCTCTCATGCAAGAAGCTTTAAAACAGGCCGTTCAGAAGAAAAACATGCATGCTATGATCATCTCACACTACTGTCACCCCTCAACAGGAATAGGTCGCATTTTATAAGCCTGTTAGTCTCAACAGCTTTGGCTTCCACCAAACGTGTAAATCAGAGGTGACTGCACAAGTCAGCACCTTGTACAAAGGCCATGTAAGAGAAGGAGACCTGCAAAATTTACAGTATATAGCATCTGAGGTTCACACATGTTAAAAATTGCAATTTTATTTCTGGCTATAGTGCAACAACTCAGAATTAATATTCATTAACTTCTGGATGTACAAATATTTGATCCCACCATGGTCCCTTTCAACCTTACCCATTTTGTAATTCTGTCATTGTGTGATCCCCCCTTTCAATCCACCCAGGGGAAGTACTGACTATCTGCTTTAGCAACCATGTAGCTTTCTAATTAATAGTTATCATTACTATATTTTAAATAACAATAGTTTAAATATTTAAACAGTGGAGGGCTACACGCAGTTATTTTTATTTTGAAAAAGTGGTACTGAAAAACCCAGACCAGCCATCCAAGGCAGCGCTGTGGAAGCTCTGAGGGCCTTGTACCATTACTCACATGATTGTTTTACTTCCAGTGAGTACTTTTGCTGATGGCAATCCAAATAATTCCTTCCAGAAGATGCAGCTGAGCCAGCTGGGCTGGTATTTTATAAAAAGCTTCTCAAGTGGCAACATGAACAGAGACATTGACTTAAGCAATCAGACACAGTCCCAGTGAGATGCTGGGGAAAAGCTGGCACCTAAACACAGACCCAGCGAACCCCTGTGTGACCAGGGATCCAGTGGGATCAAGAACACCCCAGTGAAAGAGCAGGATGTTGCCTCAAATCTGTCACAAAACTTCACGTCTCCTGAGGCTGGTCTGCGCCTCTGCTCACACAAGCGGTAACAGCAACAAGGTACCCAAGACTACAAATCCTGGGATCGGTGAGATCAGAGCCCGAGGCAGGAGATGGCTTTACCCACAGCCCACATCACGCATCTGCCCGGCACCACGGTGTGAATCACGCCTGTCCGCAGTGAAAGACTTGCCAAGCAGAACTTGAAGTACCAATGTGACAGATAAAACTTCTCAGTTTCGATGTCAAATACTGCTTTGCAAGGGGTGACGCCTCTCAAAAGTTAGGAAAGTGCCCCTCCCAGATGGGGAGTGGGCATATGGGTACGGCAAAGAGTGTGGCACTCCACAGCAGCTGCCACTCCAAAACCAGAACACGGAAGCTCTTTTGTACCTCTCACTCAGGCCAGATGTCTTCTGCAGCAATACTTAGCTGGTGAGATGTGAAAGGTTCATTAACTCTTCACCTCTTTTAGCAAAGCAGTTCTGAGGTCCAAGTCTGAAGATGTCCCTGAGGGCAGGATGGGCTGCCCTGACACCAACAGCAGCTGGGCAGGTATTTACTTTTTACTATTTAGGCCAAAGTAATAACGTGTGCACATCACAGAGAAGAAATTGCAACATGTATTATTAAAAAGTTGTAATAGAACCCTTTTAAACCCAGGAACATCAGAGGCACCAAATACTCATGTCTTCTGTAATAACATGACATATTTAAAAAACATATTATTAGAGACAAGCACTACTTTGTATTTGATAATTGGTTTGCTTTTTCACCATATCCTAATAACTACATACAAAAGCACCTGCTGAACAGTTTTTGTCAAAACTTGTTTGCTTTTGAAGGATGTCCCTTTAAAGAAATTTAAAAAATAAATCATCTTTTGCAATCTTGGCATAGACAATTCTGCAGAATTTTATATATATATATATATACAATTCCAGATATGTGCAGTGCTATACTGGAAGAGAATACTTATTATATGGTTTCTTCTCTGTAAGTTTGGGCTTACCAGCTGAATCTTACTTTTCCTCACTATCTGGTGAAGGCTCCCTTGCTACATTTCTCTCACAAATACTCGTGGCAGTAGCACACCTCCTCCCAGGACCATATATATATAGCAATGATAGGAGACCAGACAAGAGCAATTCAGCGGAAGAACTGAGCCATGGAATACCTTTAAGACAGTTGTTCTATTTTTAATCAATCATCTTAGCTGAGATGAAAAATTGTAAAAGCAGCCATGAATAACACCTCAAGGAAATTTGGGGGAACAGACTCGCAATATTATGAAAAAGTGATACATTGACACTTTAAATAGAGACGTTGTGAAGTAGCAGGGTCACAACAGTCTCTTACTATCATCAGTCAGAACCAAAACAGCCCTGACTGTGTTCATAAATCCTACAGTAACTCACATTTTGGGATGTAGGAGCATTTTATCTCCTTTTCTGACTAGAATGTTTTATGGCAAGAGCTAACCTCTCACTGAAATACCATGAAGCCCACTTCATATCATCAGCACATCCCATTACCCTCTGGCTGAACATTATTTTCACATTTTAATAATTCTTCTTGATGTGAAGTCCAACAGCTGAAAATCCACTTCCTTCACAGAAATTTTCTTTCCTTACTGACGTATTGCATGAAATAGCTTTTCCCTCAAAATGCTTCCTCAGAAAATCCTCCTGCAGAAGGTGAGGTTGAACTGGGCGCAGAGCAGGAGAGGGTCTGAAGCCTACAAAGCAGCACTTGTCCCCAGCACTTAGCAGCTCAGGGCACTCAGTTCATAGTGGAATAGGTTGCCTGGACGAGTTGTGGACGCCCCATCATTGGAAGTGTTCAAGGTCAGGTTGAATGGTGCTTTGAGCAAACTGAGCAAGCAAAAGGTCATAGAATCATAGAATCATTTAGGTTGGAAAAGACCCTGTCCTGGCTTCAGCTGGGGTAATTTTCTTCCAAGTAGCTGGTACAGTGCTGTGACTTGGATTCAGTATGAGAATAATGTGGATAACACACATTTTGGCTGTTGCTGAGCAATCCTTACCCTAAGTCAAGGACTTTTCAGTTTTCTTCCTTGGGTCTTCTTCTTTTTTGTTGTTTTTCTCTCCCTTATAATTACTATTATTATAATGATATCTTATTTCAATTAATTATCTGTTCTTATCTCATGTGTTTTACCTTTTTCTGATTCTCCTCCCCATTGCACCAGGGGGGTGAATGAGCCAGTGGCTGCTGCACGGTGCTTGCGTTGCCAGCTGGGGTTAAATCACGCCAGACACTTCAGATCATCCATGCAAACCTAACTCTGATGAGTCCGCCTCTAAACCGTGTCCCTAGGCATCACACCTACAGGCCTTTTAAATACCTCCAGGGATGGTGACTCCACCAATTCCCTGGGCAGCCCGTTCCTATGCTTGATGTCCCTGCCCAGAGCAGGAGGGTTGAAAGGGATGATCTCCCAAAGTCCCTTCACACCCAAACTATGATTCTATGAATAAAATTAGTGTATATTCCTATACTGTGTTGGTGTTCTTCAGATTTTCAGGAGGAAATTCACCAACATTTTTTGCACTCCTGCTGTGGGTGATCACTTTGCAGAAGGCTGGTGTGCTGCTTCCAGCTGCAACAGAGGTTATTTTCTTCATAGTAGCTAGTATGGGGCTATATTTTGGATTTGTGCTGGAAATGATGTTGATTATACGGGATGTTTTAGTTGTTGCTGAGCAGTGCTTATGCAGAGCCTTTTTTGCCTCTCACCCCACCTCACCAGCGAGCAGGCTGGGTGTGCACAAGGAGCTGGGAGGGGACTTAACCGGGATAGCCGAACCCAACTGACCCAAGGGATGTTCCGTACCACATGGTGTCCTTCTCAGCAACAAAACTCGAGGACTGGCTGGGCATTGCCCGTTTCATCGTGAGTAATGGTTTTCATTTGTACTACTCATCTTTCTTGGGTTTTATTTCTCTCTCTGTGTCATCTTTCCCTTCATTACCTTTATTTTTTTTTTTTTTTGAGAGACAGCTCTGACCATAACTGTGGTGATGGGTAGTGGCAGGGGAAGCTGGATCCACACTGTCTGCTGCCTGAGACACGGGAGATGAAGCACCATTCCCCCAGGGCATCAGTAACATTAAGGATAGGCATCTCTGCTTTGTCTTACCAATGGTAAACTTTATTCCCTGTGGAGTCAGAATGACCTTTAATTTCTTTGAAGTAAAAATCTGTGCAAATATGGTGAGCAATTTCCATATATAATGCGATATCTGTTTTTATATCCATTCCAAATACGAAAGGATATTAATGTATTGGAGTGGACACTTCCATCTGATAATACAAGATGTCACTGCAATTCAGCATAAAAATCCATCAGAAAATCTCATAGCTCTCATAACTGCTATCTGTGTTTAATTCACACAGGGAATGGCATAAAACCTTAATCTAACATGCAAATGAACATAAATCCCTGAATAATACTCTCTCTACATAGTCAATCATTGTAAATGTGCCCTTATCTTTACTACCCCAAAATAAAGATCTATTCTGACAAGACAAAGCCCTGCTGGTAACTTCTGAAGTCAGTTAATGAAAGATTTTAATGAAAGTCAGTGTCACGACAAAGGGCTTCTTTCCCTCTGCAAGGCAATTCAAGCCCACAAGGTGCAGCTCTTAGCCCTCTTCTAGAGACAGTTTGATGCCAAGGACTCCTGACTATTAGATTGTTTGGCTGTATTCCTATGATTTTGGGGATTTAATTCTTATCCCATGTCCTACGAGCCCTGCACACTGAGCCCTATAAAAATGCACCACCTGATTCCTAGTGGTTCTCGAGGTATCACCTTTCAGGAGAACAGTGTATGCTGTGAAAAAAATACCATCCCAAACCACCTGCATGTAGGGGGGTTGTTTTTGGTTTTGGGTTGGTTTGATTTTTTTTTGTAATGCTGTGTACAAAGAAGCCAGTGCAGACACTCTGCTTCCCCCTATCAGCAGGTTGAATTTAGGGTTTGCTCATTTTTGAAAATACGTCATTGATGACACGACCAGAACACTTAAGTGAAAGCACTGGAAGACCATTTTACTACTGATAGGGAGAAAAAAAGGTTGATTTAAATTTCCTAGAGCCGACCCCCCCTGTTGATAAACACATTGCAGAGGACAAGCCCTGAACAACTCGGGTCACGAACCCTAGAGACTACAGTTCATCCTTAAATGCTCTCGTATTAACAGGAACCTGCATGAGGGGAAAACCCCACTTCAGATGAAAAAACGAAAGAAACGAAGATTTAACTGTAACTTCTGTAGGCGCTGAGCTCAGTGAGAAGACTGAAATGTAGTGAGGAAAAACATTTCAAAATCACCAACCAAGGTTAAACTGGAAGAACTAAAACCACCTAATTTTAAAGCACACTTGTATAGAGGACAGAGGCATCATCATCCCTTTCTCAGTGTTGCAGACCAATTAAAATGAAACCCAAAAATCAGCTGATTAGCACAACAGACACTTTCAGAATAATTTGATACGATAAAAAACCCAAATACCCTACTGTATCTGTTTCTCATGCAATATGAGAAAATCCTGGTTTAATTTATGTAGTGTGAAAGCAGACAATATGTTTTGCAGTTTTGTTTAAATAGCTAATGTTCTCACATTAGCTGTAAATGAATTTTAACACTAAAAATAAAAATAATGTGAAATCCAATAATTCAAGATACTGATGACCAGGACTCATTGCTGCATTAATGTTTCTACTGCAGCCATGAAAAATGAACTTTTGGTAGAATTTGAGAGTTTAATTAAAAATTTACTTTGAAGACAATTTTTGAATTTGCACAGAAGTGTATGGGGTTTTGATTCTCATGAAAAGGTATTCCTTTTCTTTAAAAGGATTACAATGTTTCTGTCCACCTTTAAAAATAAAACAGATCTTTTTAGGTTTTTGTAATTTCCCTTTGAATTTGAGCTTTAAAAGGGAAACACAAAAGAATATTCAGCTTGAATTTCTCTTTATTTTGAATCAGAAAGCTAGGAGTTTGTCATTGCCTTCAAGATAACCAAATATAGTAATTTACATTGGGTGCATTTGAAAATAAAAAGTGAACCAGAAGGTAATTTCAGAATGAAAACACATGCTTCTTCTTCTCAGGAAGGTCGAAATTTCCATTTTGATTTTAGTAAAATAAAATTTTATGGGAAAAAGTTCCCAGAAGTTTCCATTAAAAGAACCTTGAAAACCCTTGGTGTAAACCCCTCAGTGAGTTCCCCAGGCTTGATGTACCTTAAGAATCCTCCAGAAGAATGGCACAGTTCGTGTGTCGTACCCGTAATTTAGCTTCAGAAGCTGAAGAGACACAAGCGTGAGTGTAAGCCGTGGCAGTGCAATGTGTGAGAAAGCCTGCCTGCAGAGCAGACTTTGGTGCAGCTCTTGCATCCTCAGCCCCACCGATGCGCCCAGCACTCTGACCTTTACCCCACGATCAAGGGCCCATCTCTGCACGCTGAGGTTTTTGCAGTGGTTCCTCTCTGTCCCGCTGCAGAAACAGTTTCCCTGTGTATTACAGCTTGCTGGCCCAAGCTCCTGCCCCCAACCCCAGCAGCTCAATTCTGTCTGCCCACAGCGTTCCGCACCATTTGCAGTGTCAGGGAAAACATTATTTAAAAATACAGCGGTGTTGAAAGATCTAATTGCAATATAATGTGACGTAAGACAAGAAGTATATACAGCATTACTCTTGCTGGGCAATTTCTGGACACACCAGTAAACTCTGATAAGCAAAAAGAGGTGATTTGGGGGTGCACTCTCAGGCTGATGAGATAATGTAAAGCCACTCAGAGGTAATCTCATCGGTAAGAAAATCATTGCAGTAACAGTCAAAAAAATGCAGTTACTCTGTGCTCATAGGAATGTTACAGCAGATAGCAAAAAAAGGAATCAAATGCCAGCTTGCCTGAAGAGCCAAATATCTATTTTCCAGCTTTAGGTCTGAAGTTGAAATACTATATTTAGAGTAATCAGAAAGGTCAGAGAGATGAGAAATGAAATAATCAGCAGGAAGCATGAGGCATGCTTCCCTTTGGATCCCCACCTTTGTTACACTTTTCAAATCCCTCTTCCTTTCCCAAACGAGGGGTAAATTACTCATTTATCTGAGTCAAGAGTTTTGCTCCTGACTCTGCCGGAACCAAGCTCTCTCCTGGTGCTTCCTGTCTCCACTGCAGATCCAGAAACTTGTCCACACACTTGGGCCGCGCATCTCCAGAGAGCCTGCAGGGAGCAGCCTGCATGCTGCCCTTGCTCTTTGGCTCCTTGCACCCATCCACCTCTCCACCCCTGATCACGGGTGCCCCTCTTGCTGCACTGTGCAGGATAACTCTTGCCAGGCTTTGCATTAGATGTGCCACCCTGTTAGTCATCATCACCACTCAGTGATTTGGCAGGCTCTGGAGGACACCGAAAGGCTCTTTCTTTTTGTCCAAGTTCAGTTAGCCTTGCTGTTTTGCTGATTCAAAGTGTTTTCTTTTGCATTTAGCAAGGATCCTGAAAGATTTGCTGACAAAGCATCTTGAGAAGTGCAACTGAGTTGTATGGATTTGTAAATGATGCAGGGGAACCTAGGGACCCAGATTCAAATGTGCACAGTCATTTCTATTGTGGATGCCAGTGGTACGCCAGAAAAAAGAAAAGCAAATACTCCATAATCTAAAATGCCTTATAAGCGATATCCATTACATTTCAGGACAATTCATATTCAAATGGACATCTGACAACATCCAACCTTCTGAACGTCCTCCTGCTCCTGTCTGCAAAGCACCAGATGCACGCAGGTACCTGCAGTTGTGCTCCTCACTCTGCCACGCTGCAGGAAATGCACTATTTCTTCACAAGAACGAACAATTCACATTCAGCAAGTTTAAGCAGTCCTAAGAGGTGATAACCTCCATGACTTTCACCCCAAGTTTATTTTTAAAGGTGTGAAAAACGCCGAGATGCTCCTCAGTCCGCCTCTCCTAGCACGCTGTACCGCACAGCTGATATTCACACAGCGTTCCAGGCGCTGCTCTAACCAGCAGAGGGAGACCCCGGAAACCAGCACTGGAGGAAACGGAATTAAAATTCCTGTTTTCTGTAGAGCTCTCCGGAATACTAATCAAGACCAACAGATAAAGCAATCCATGCAAATCTGATTGACGGTGATTGCTGGGCAGGGTGTGGCTTTTTTGTCAGTAGAGGTGGAGCAGAATTTCAAACGCACCGTCAAGACCCGATTCACGCTGTCTCCCCCTCAGCTGTGCAGCCGAGCACGTACAAGGGCAAAGGCTGGAAGCTTGGAGAACTAAAATCATCTGCTGGGAGATTACTTCCTTCCTGAGCTGCAGCACGACCCGATGCTGTTCCATTCACTCACACTTGCAGTTTGCTCCCTGCTGTGTGGCAGGGACTGTGCAGCTTGTTGGGCCACCAGCCAGCAGCACAGGACCACAGCCACACTCATCACCTCCAGGTGAGCCCTCCTCGCTCCGTGGGGTGGAAGGGAAACGGTACAATTATTGGAAACTACATGCCTAGCGTTTAAATGGCTGAAGTTCTGTTAAATGAATCCCATTTCCAGCTGTATTGCTTCATTAGCATTGACTGAAGAAATTACAAGTCATTGCCATAAGGGTCTGAGATTCTGCTTGCAGAATGCCACACAACCTAGAGCTTTCGAGTCCCTGACCTGGTGAAGAATAAGATGCTGGATGACCGCACAGAGCCACCTAAGAAGGCCATTAATAGACTTTGTGTGAGCTCCCCAGGGATTACCAGCCAGCAGCAGAAGCTGCTCTACATGCTTTGCTGGCAGCAGCATATGGCGCTTCCCTCGGTGGCTGGAATTAAGCAGACTTTCCCCTCAGCTGAGCCTGCTGCTGGAGAGGGTTGCAGAGCTGTGCCCCACCTCCTCACTGCACCACTGACTGCCCCAGTGCAGCTCTCTGGTCCCGAGTGCTGTGTTTTAACCAGGAAGATGTTTTTAGTAAATGTTGTTTGCACAGTGAACCATGGCACATAATGAAAACATAGTTTAAAAATAAAATTCAAAATACTATCAATTTTATTTTGATTACATGTGAAAAGTCCTCTTAAAGGCCCAGCAACTTATTCCTGACTTCAATCTATATACATGTGAATATCTTCACAAATTCTCTTCCAGTATAAAATCCAGAAATTTGCACGCACAAAGCCCATCTGTTTGCAGAGCTCAGGCAGTCAGAGAGGTGATAATCTGATGTGCATTGCTCATGTGAACACATATATGGACATTCACAACACGTATTCCTGGGAGTTCTCATTAACTGTCTCAGGGAAATCCACGGAGCATCACTGAAAATACACCTTATGCACTTCAGTTTCCAGGTCCCTAATTTATTATTATTAAACTAGAGGTTTAATTATCATTGTAGTTACTAATTAATTACACCATAATTAGAAATCATTAATTCATTAATTATAAAGTTTGGAAGAAGATCATAGCAAAATTGTCAGGAACCAAAGAAAGGTTCTTAGCAGCAATCCTTTACAGTCAGTGATGAAAAAAAGAGGTAAAATAGGATGCATTTTGCCTTTAGGGACGCCTAATATGTAACTGACTGTACCAAGAGCATCTGTTACTGTTCCCTGACCACACAGACAGCCCAGCTGAGGTACAAAACCCTGTGCTACAGGTTCTTATATTTCTACTCCCATTAGCAAGAGGATCATGGTCACACAGTTATTACTTGTTAGGAGTGGGATCACAGCTAGGGGAGTATATGAGTTGTTGTGCAGAGACAAACTGCTATAAAGTCTGGCTCTTAGCTGAGAATACAGAAAAGTCTACTAAATGAAAAAAAAAACCAACCAAGGCCAGGCGGGGTGGGGGTTTGAGCAACTTGATCTAGTGGAAGGTGTCCCTGCCCATGGCAGGGGGGTTGGAATTAGGTGATCTTTAAGGTCCCTTCCAACCCAAACCATTCTTTCGTTCTATGGTAATAACCCAAACCTGTCTTAATCCCTATACATTTTTGTGTCTCCTTTCAAGTTAACTGCTGATAAAATATTAGATTGTATCCAACAACTGGCATAGGGTACCTGTGAACAGTATAAAATAAGTAATTTGAAAGGGTGCTAGAGCACTAATATTAGACAATGTCATCATTATCAGGATGAACCATTTCTGCAAGAAGATTCAAACTGAATACATCACTTATTCCTGTGTTATGTATATTCAGATACTTGGTGCTGTAGAAAGCTGGACATGTCACTCTGTACAATCTCTTGTAAGTTTCTGAAGTTCACTCTTCCAAAAATTAACGGCATTTGGAGAAGCACAGCACCATGGTAAAAATCGGTCTAGTTTGGCTGATTCAGGTTTGGAGATCCTGTCAACAGTTGCCACTCTTTGCAAATCCGGATCTGTGTAACTACCACCACAGCACACTGCCTGGTCATTCATTTTTTTTTACTTTTTTGTTTAAGAATGAGGGCATCCCTTACAGTATTTAAAATAGTTCATTTATTTTCAATATTCCTTCTCCTCTTTTCTTCCAGTGAGAAAAATTTCACAGAATGTTCTTTTCAACTTATTCTATGACATTATATATTATGAATTATACCAGTATTTGGCTCTAGAAATAGCATTAATCAATCCAAAGAGGGGGGTGAGTGTACGTACAGAGGTAAACAGAGTACTCTTATGCATGCAATTACGGTACCTCTAACTCATGCAGGGTCTGAAAAGGAAGACAAACTGTCTTAAAAAAAGCAATTTGTGTTCTGACATGAAGTCATGTTATTTTAGAGAACACCCCAGGACACTAAGTATCAAAGCACTTTAGGAATGAGAGAAAATGAACACAAAGCTGGAAAAAGGTCTGTGAAAAAACCAAATCTCTTCCAAGGAGCAATTTCTCTTTCACTAAAAGAAATCAGATACTCAATCAATAAATAAATGTCCCATACACTGTTACTGGTGAGCAAACCAAAGTGCACTGAGACTCAACATGCCAACGTACAGCACTGGAAAAGGTAAAGAGCAAAGTACTGCTCTCATCACAAAAAGCCATTTGCTCTTCATATGCTTCAGATTGTTCAGAGCTGTGAACTTCAAGCACAGACTGGGGATTTCTGCAGGAGGTGAGAAGGCAGAGAGGTGTCAACCCAGCCCTGGGTTCACTGCACGTGCAGAGCAGAGGGGCAGGGGCAGGGCAGAGCCCACCACTGCCCACCAAGGAGCTGAGCCCAAGGATGCTGGCATAGGCTGGGGGCAGGCACTCCTTCTCCTGCCATAACCCTGCACAGAGGAGAGGAAGGAGAGGAGGGAGAGTGACATGGAGCTGCTTCTGGGTCACGGCACCTCCTGGCACCAGGCAGCTTTTGCACTTCTGTGGATCGAGGCTGAGCTCTGCTCCCAGCCATCGCCTGGCAAAGGACATGATGCATACACAGTCCAGAGTAACCCCCAAAAAGGAGTCCTTGCCACATGAAGAGGTATATTCAGGAAGCAAACACCCTCTAAACACTGGCCGAAGTCTGGCCTATACTGCTTGCACATAAATTACTGCACTTCTTAAATTTTGATAATTAATTTTTTTCCTAAGCTAATATATTCTTCTGCCACTTACTGTATTCTAGTGAAAAAGCCACATTGAATCTCCTACCACTGAGCTCTGGGAATTTTGCCAGTTTGCACCATTTTCAGAAAAACAGGGGTTTGAGGGCAGTGGTGCAAGGGAATCTTGCTAGCACCGGTTCATGTGTTCAAGTCTCTCTTAAATCTCTCAACGATTTTTTTCCCACACACAATTTCCTTCCTGAAGTGGTTTTCATTTAGTGCAGAAGAATTCAGCACAGCAAAAAAACATCAGCAAGAGACTCAAGAGTCTTTAAATTTATTATGCTCTTCAAAGAACAGAGGCACCTTTTGTTGTTCTAAACGTTCGACAGCGGCTCCGGTGCTGCTGCTGCTCTGAGCAGAGATTATACAATAGAGTCCTACAGGAAAGTGGCTAAGATGCATACAAGCATCATATCATGGGTTTTTATATGCATAACACTGTGAGAGCACTTCAGTGTCCTGGAAGACTTTCTGCTGTGGATCCCTACCATCTGGGGGACTGAAAAACTGAATTGAAAAAATGCCTACTTCTATAGAGCAGAATAATTAAATAACGGTTTGATACTTCCTGACAGATGAATAATAGCAATGATATTTACAGTTCCAGCACTGAAAGGAGTCTCTAATCCCAGTTTATCTATTTACAAATGAAGCAATTCACCTCCTGTGCTCCAGTCAGCTGGAGCCAAGCTAATAGAGAAGATTAACCAGTTTTACTCACTGCTTCTTCTGGCTGGGCCAACTTCTTCCAGTTCTGGTTTTAAGCATGTTTCTCTTAATGTGAAGTGCACCCAGGTTCTTAGAAGTTGGTCAGAGCCTTGTGCTAATAATGCCAGGGCTGTGGGTTCAATCCCTTTATGGATCATTCACTTCAGAGTTGGACTCAATGATCCTTGTGGGTCCCGTTCAACTCAGAATATTCTGTGATTCTGTGAAATGCCACATATCCAATTTAGCAAACCCAGGTTAATCTGAGAAGAGGGCACCTGAGCAGTTTGGCAGGCAGGGGAAGCTTGCAAGGCAAGTGCCTATTATTCCAGGAGAGGAAGTGTTGGTTGTTTTGGAAAGATGGGCAGTGGGCTTCTATGAGGATTGTCATGCCCATCAGCACAGGAAGAAGCCTTGGGAGTTAGACACGATGAGTGGTCCCGTGGCTGAGCTGATGTTTTTCAGTCGGGGTCACAAGGGACTCCAGCCCTCACAGGGTTGGGCAGGGACCTTTAGAACACGTGGTGGGGACACTGCCTGGTGGGGGCCCTTCACTGGCTGCTTCAAGGAAATAAATTCACACCTAGTTTGCTGGGTAACAGCTCATGCCTGTCCAATTCACAAAGGAACGAATTTATATCTATAGTAAGCAATATACTAAAAGATTCTGTACCTCACATGCATTTTTCTGGAACAGTTCCAGTGATAAAGCAATGCAGCAAACGAAAGGAAAAAGCTCATCATCTTATCTGAATTTTCCCTCCCTCTTCATTGACTTACAAAGCACAGCAATTTAGATCAGAAACCCCTCTATCTGCACAACATTTCTGAGTGACTAAAGTTAATACTGAAACTGGTGTAGGCATGAGGCTGGAAAAATTGTGACATTTATTTCTCTAAACCTTTCTCTGGTGTTTTTGAAAGATGTCGGTCAGAAGAGATTTATTACACTGGGAAAACTGTTTTTTAAAGAAGCAAAAGTTTTTTGTATTTTTCACATGCACCCATTTAACCATTGCCTGCAGGTTGCTATTTTGACTAGCACTAGGTGTCTGACCATATGGATCATATTTACACTAGTGAGTCCAAAAGTTTGCTATTTACAAGTTCTCTATGCCTAAATTATAAATAGGAACAACTTCTGGAATGACTTGGTTCAAAGACCTGCAGTAGAATGCCTGCTCACAGTTCTGCAATGCCTATGCAATATGAAGTTACATGTGTCTTTAAATGTTACTGACATGCTTATACACACAATGTGCACAGAATATACTATTTTAGTGCTTCATAACCTGCAGCAGCACACGTGACAGTGTGAGAAACGAGCCCACAGTGCAGCATGGGGCACAGATCTCTTTACACCAGCACTGTTTTGGAACCAGCTGGCTGCAAGTGGGCATTGTGTTCTGTGGTGGGTCCCTTCCATTATTGATGAGTTATTTTATGTATTATGCAGTACTGTAATGAAGATGCAGTCTTTTGTCTTCCCACACTGTGTCCTCTGTGGTGCTGGGAAGTCTTGGGGCAATATTATCAAATAAAACAGGCACTGCTTTGTAGAAGATGAATTCAGCTGGCTGAGTTTCCCAGCAGTTACACTTTAGTGCCACTGAAAAACTGAGAGATGCAGGACTAGTTGGCAAAATGTTAATGAAAAAATGAACTGAATACAATAGTAGAAAAACATATAAAAAACCCTGTGTAGACTTTCATCTGAAATCCAGTGCACCATAATCTTCACACGCATTCTTCACTGCCAGAAACCTTGCAAATACTTAGGGCTTCTAACTAGGAGAGAGAATGTATGGTACATTCTGCCAGCTTATCTGCTGTTTGATGAATCAATGCTTTATTCTTTTATTTTCCCCCTTATTTTGCGGGATCAAAGTGCTTTTCAAGGAACTTCCTCCCAGCAACACAGAAATGCCATCACTTCTGAAAAAGGATAAGAGCAGAATGACTGAAGGGGGAAAAAAGATCTCAAACTCCCAAGAACTTAATAAAATCCAACTTATGGGAAAGGGGGCTGGGGAAGTACATGTCAAATAATCCACAGTGGTGGAAAAGAAAAGCCAGCAGATCTTCTAACCAGAAAAGGAGTGAGGAGCAGTCCTTCTGACTACCAAAATGTCTTCCCTGCAGAGCTAGGGCTGGGTCTGTGAAGCTGCATGTCAGAAGGCACCGGGCTGAACTCTGCACCCTCCATGACCTGTCTGTATCGTGTGGTCTGTAAACCTCTTAGAACAAGAAAATGGCTTTCTTATAAGAAAGAAATAAAGAAATAAATCACTATGAATTTTCTTCAAACCTCTCTTCTACTATTTCAAGCTTCCCTCCAACTTCTCCCTTCTTAGTCAGATAAGGCAGCTGACCTCTAACTCTGATTAACTCTCCAATAGAGCCCCTTGCATAAACCTTTTCAGCATGTGGTGTTTACATTCAGAAATTGGATTTTCATGCATTGTAAGTCAACAATAACTATCCGAGTCCCCAGGGCAAAGACATCAAAAGAAAAGCAAAACTTCATAATACGTTGTATTCACTATGTCAGAGGCAGCATTTACCAGTAGCACAGATCAGAGTCTGAATCCTTCTCCAAGAGGTACCAAGTCTTTGAGCCATGGAAGCCCAAGATGCCCTCAGAGCTGGTCATGCCGAGCCACAAAACTGAGCCACCACCTCCTTCTGCATCAGGAGAGCATGCAGGTGCTGCCAGCAACCAGCAGGGACTCAGAGACAATGTCTGAAGTGAGCAAATGAGGAAGGAAAAAGATGAAGAATTCCTTTGCCTGTCCTTAGAAATTTGGGGAGCAAGAAAAGAGAGAAAATGGTCTCATCCCCTCTCTCAGGGGAGTGTAACCACTCACTGGGAGAAGCACTGAGTGTGCAGGCTCCATTAAACCCTGCAGAAAGTTACCTTCGTCACAGGCACCGCTGGCTTTCCTATGAAATCATGGCAGGGAAGAACTTGCCCATTTTACCTTACTAAAGTCCTTGCATTATGTCCTGCTCCAATAGCCGTGCTGGGCTGCCACCAGTCACTGCATTTGCTCAATCTAAGAGGATGTAAGCCCTGAAAAACGTGAAACATCAAACAGCCTGGGGGCAGGATCCTCGCAAAATGCTTTTTGCACAGTCTCCTGGGGGAGGAAGGGGTGATGCTCTGCCCCCAGTGAAACCTGGCTGCAGGTGACAAAGTAAGCTAGTGACACACTACCTTGTTCCAGGTAACTTACACCAGCAATAGGCCTGACTTCACAAAGTGGAGACCCATGAAAGAAAAACAATTACATGGGAAGTTATTTGTCATACTAATGGTTGTACTAAATGACACCATTAAAGAATTGTAAGCAAGAGATTGGTAATGAGCAAGTCAATGTTATCATTTGCCCTCGTTTTGCAGGCTGGCTCAGGACCAACACCTCATTTTTTATTGTAAAGGAGAACAGATTAAAGAGATGTATAAGGAAATCAAAGTAATTAGGCACATAAACGAGCTGGCAGGTAAACAATTGTGATTCAGTGAGGCAACTGTCAACCTCTAAAGGAAGGATGGTACATATTTGTAGCATTATTTTCTCTTTAGTCCTATTTTTTCTCATTCCAGATTACTCCTAACACAACCATTAGCATCCTTACAAAGCACAAGAATGAGCCGAGTCAGTGTTCACCTCTTTCAAGGCTTGCTTTAGCCCACCCTGAGGACATGCACTGGGAGAGGCTCCCACCACAGCACTGGTGACAGAACCTGGACACGTGTAAGGTGGACAGCCCTCCCCAGGGGCAAGAGTGTGAGTACATCCACTGCAGAAACACAACCAGCCAGAGAGTTTAGACTATGACTTTTCTCCCAACTTTTGCAAGCTTTGGGATGATGCACTCCTGGGAAGATACCCTCCTCAGAGCTGATCTTGACATGCAACGCACGTTAACACAGGCTGGCTGTAGGATCTGATTTAGCCCTTTTAGCCTTAGGCATTTAACAAAGCACTTGGTTTAGCTTTCACTCATGCCCCACGCAATCAGTGCAGAGAGATCAGTGCTCACAGTCGGTCTTGGGCATTGTAGTTTCTCTTGTGAAGAAGAGGGACAGTACAGTAATTCTCATCACTAGTTCATAAATGTGTGTTCATTTGAAGTGACCCAGTCAGTTGAAAGTCAGCACTACCTAGAGATTATTTCCAACTCTCCCAAAACACAGACTTTTAAAAAAACTAATTCAGCTTAATGCACCATTCAAAACCCCACACCATCACTTTGTGCCAAGACTAGTTATTTTCCCAAATGTAGCAGTACCCTGATTCCATGTCTGCTGAAGATATGATGCAGTCTCACATTTTCTGCTGTAGTCTACCATGATTAATTTTAGTTTATGGAAGTGGGTGGTAGAATGAAGGGAGAAGCAGCCATGGAAGCCAGAATCCATTCAACTATGGGAGGATCAGCAGTACTCAAACATAATAATGTCTCAGTGAGGAAGAGAGGAAAAAACTAAACATTAGAAATAGCATGTGGCAAGTAGTGCACACAGCATATTCCAAGCTGTAGAGCAGCAGATAGGGTTTGCTGCCTGGTGAATGTGCCAGAGGGAACCTCTGTTTAACCCTGTGTTTTCAGTTGAGCATTTTATTAGTGTGTGAGGAGTTCTGTGCATACAAATGCACCCCTTAAAGCTGCCATCCGTCTGCATTAGCACATGAGCAACTTTAATACATGGATGCATAGATATAATAAATATATTTTTTTCCTAATGATTTTTCCATATGAAAAAGCAGGCCCTAATGCAGCATGCAGGCAGCAGAATGGAGGGAGTATGCAGGCAGTGGTCATGCCTGGAAAGATATATGGATATGTGTGTTTGTGTGAATTCCTATTCACATTAATTCATGCCCACAAAAGCTTATGGGCTACAGCAGAGCAATCTAAAAAAACCCATTTTATACCTTATATGCATTATGTATTTTTGGTGTCAGCTTGCATGCTGAGATCACTGCAGTATCTGGGAAACTTATGATGATATAAAAGACCTCAATCTAATCTATTATCAATGTGTAGCTAATAAAATATTAAAGAGAAATATATTTAGAAATAAATTTCCTAATTAAAAAAACTATAAAAATTAGCATTTTGGGAATTTGTTACATAGAATCAGAGTTTTTTAAAAAAACCCAAATGGTGAAATTCCCTTTAATCCAAATTTCAGTTTTTGACAAGCTCAGCTGTAAAGAACAGGACAACTGGCAATCTTTGACACTTCTAACACTTCATGTATGAGAGAAAAAGGGTTGCTGAAGACTGAATGTTTACCAGACCATTTTTTTTCTCCAGAAAAGAAAGTAGGAAATTTTTTCATCTGTGACCCACTTCATGTCTGTGTGTGTGACAGCTACAAACTCTAAATACAAGCTCTTCAGCACGGACTGGATCTTAAGTCTGTAAAGCATCTAAAGCACACTTTGGTGTGCTAAGTTAATGAATAAAAAAATACCCCCAAAATGCAAATTATTGTTTGCTGTATATTCATAAACTTCTCAGAAATCTAATAGGCTTGTCAGGTACTCAAAAATACTTTCTTTAAAATATCTGTTGTTTGCTAGGAGTAGCTAACAGAATTAAAGTATCCACCTAAAGGCAGTTTCTTGCATTTTAGCCTATGAGCAATAAATTCTCATCCTGAGACTTGTGTTTCCACAAGGCACCTCCCTAAAACAACCTCAAAATTCTGCAAACCTCACTCCCTTTGACAGGAAGAGACAGATGGGAAAAGAATCCAACCCAGACTTAAAGGCTTTTGGAAGAAAGAGAGACTCATCACAGACATTAAACCAATCACTGTACCCAGACCATAGTCAAAGAATCCAGATTTGGAGGTCTGAAAGGGCTGGGCACATCTGAGCAGCCAAAGAGGTCTGTACTCTTCAGACTTGCATGAGTTTAGGACTGGTGAATCTTGGCTAGATTTCCTCATGAAGTCTCCTGCTGTGGCACAACTACAGCTGAAAATATTCAAGCTGAAGAAGGCAGAATTAAGTCCTCAGTACTCCTAAATACAGTTCAGAATTTAAAATATTTCTTGATTTCTGATGACTTTTGCATTTTTCAGCTTAATAAGACAGAAATAGCAAAATAAAAAATATGAATTTTTATATCACAAATATACCTTCTAGTAAGACATATTTATGTATTGAAGATTGTAAGGAGACAGCCTCTCTCTAAAGAGCTGCTGTCCATCACTGTGAACATTGCAGTGAAACCTGGATGGCAGCAAGTGATGTAAACCTTGACTCACCATGTTTGCAAAAGGAAAATAGGGCTGTGGTGTGTGTTTTTGCAGGAAGAAAAAAGGGACACCACACAAGGACTGCTCTGTTCCCAGCCCAGGAGCTGCAGAGAGGTCATAAGCATGTAACTGAGGGCAGTACTTCATCCAGATGCCACAAACCAAAAAACAGTTTCCATTGGGACTTTATTTTGGGCCCTTGTCAAGCCAGTGCAATGACAAATTCACAGAATAGCAAATTCGCCACAAACTTTTTCTGCAGCCAATATAGTGTTCAGGACATCAGTCAACATCCAGAGTCCAGGCCTCTGCATTATACCTTATGAAATAACCAAGGTGCCACACACTCCTCTTTTTGAAAGCCAACCCACAAGTGCCAGTGGCTGGAGCTGACTCAGCACACCGAAAATACCAGCTCCGAGTTCTGTCTTCTAAGATGTTGCTGATTTTACTCCAGCTTCTGTTTATTTAAAGTTCTATTCTGCCATCTCACATGTAAAACAACACATACAGATCCACATAAATCAGTGGGGCTACCTGCCTGCTGAGGCACTCCCAAATAACTATTGATTTCCTATGGTGAGTTAAGGCACCATGAAAAATGAGCAGAAAGGGAAATAAAACCTGAAAACATGTGCAATTCATGCTACAGCAAATGCTGATCTAAAGGCTGTCTACTGGAAGCTAAGGTTTTTTATTATAATGTGTTTTGTAATGGCATATTATCCAATACAACTGCACTAGGTGATTGGTAACAAGTACTGTAAAATGTCACAGATTAATAGAGATCAATTTACCTCCATCTTGTGAGTTCATGATATTCAGAGCAAACAGCATTGCATTGGAGAACGTGGTAGCCTCTTCTTTGCTTGCAAAATTCAAGCCATAGACCTGCCGTGCGTCGCGCCATTGATGAAAGGTAGGTGTTGCTTGATTGTACTTCAGTCCTTTCACAATTGAGTAATTAATCACTACCTGTGATTTGAAACAGAGGGGTAAGGATTAAAAATAGGTCTGTTTTCAGTGGGAAAAGACCACCCAACCCTTGTGTAAAGATTAACTAAATGGGAAGAGGCAGTTCCTATGGCAGTTCCTACATGTCTGTATGGTAAGGCAGTGTTTGTCTCCATGACAGAAGATCCACATCTGGGGGTGAGATTTATAACAGTTCAATTCAGCCTCAGAGACTTGCAAGCCAGTTTTGCAAAATCTATTACCTGCTCGCTTTTTCTACAGCACCTTCACAGGATGCAGCTGTGCAGATGCTGCAGACAGCTGTCAGGAGCCAGTGCCAGCAGCTGTTTCCATCTTTTGGAGGATGATCATGCACAATCGTTAGAAACAGAGCCAGACAGAGCTCTTGGCACTAACCTTGCCCTACAGAAGATAAATGTTTGACTCATTGCACCGCCATGTGCCTGATCACCACCAGCTTCTTGTGGTGAGACTTTTTCTTCTAGAATCATACAGGCAATGCCAAAACCAGACAACCAAATATTTCCTCTCCCACCTTCTCCCTTGCTGTATGTGTGGTATTTTCCAGGTAAGGGCTGACTGCAGCAGAAGGGTGCTTCTGTATATTTTGGTTTAATCTGCAAAATACAATGTCCTGTTTATCCTTGGGCAGAGTATTGGGACACCCAGCTACACAGAACAGCTGGGATCCAGCCAGAAACCTCCAGTGCTAAAAGTTTAAGCTGCTCTAGCTGGAGGTGGAGAGGCAGGAGTGTCCACTGCACCACTGTACCACTTTGTACACAGAATTTATGTTAGAGGTGGATCCCACATACCAGAAAATGGACCAATACATTTTTTTTACAGTCTGATTGACCAGTATTTTGAAAAATTTTCTGTTAATATTATGATTGAAATTAAAAAGCTTCAGCGTATTTAATTAGTCCAACAATATTTTTGTTAGATGACTGACAATTCTTCTTAATTATACAGGCAGATTTTTAAAACTAATTTCAAAGATCAATGACTCCTAGCTCTGAGTTTTGAATTTTCAGTGGAATGTCAGTTTAAATTGGCAGAAAAACATTAGATGAGCACCTAATAAGGAACAAATTGTTTTACATACATTTGTATTTTTGAAGGATAACACTGGCTCATTGATATAGTTAACAGATGTCTTATAACTGTACTATATTAATATACAAAAAATTATGGAAACCAGCAAAGAAGCCACTACACCACTGGATAATTACAGATATACTCTTATTTCTGGAATGCATTTACTTACTGAGCCAGCATTAAACAGTGGCATCGCAGACAGTCTTTGAATACTTGGCCTAGCTTTAGGCACAAATATGATGGTCCACTGATGGTCCATGGAAATGCACTGGGAAGCAATCAGACCTCCACTGCTTTTTTTGACACATTTCACTGAGAGATTCCTGACCTGTGAGCCAAAGGAAGATGCAGCCTGCATTTGTTATGCAGGCTCCCAGGAGTTAGTCCCCTGGAAATGGGAACTGCGTCGCCGACATGCTGCGTGGGAAGACCCCACGCCAACCAGTCTGAGGTGCAAACTGGTCACAGCAAAGACATTGAACTTGCTTTTGTATTTGACAGCTTGGATAGCCTTTTTTCCTTGAAAAATTGTGACATCACCCCCATTCTTCCCCTGAGCATTGGGAGAGCCAGTACTAATGTTGCTTGCACTCAAGGGACTCTGTGGAGCACCAAGTAGCCTCATGCTTGGATTACTAAACCAATAGTTTTAACATGGACCAATTTTTAAGTCTTCCAGCCATTTCTGAGTAGATTAACCAAGGGAAGGCACAGCCAGTATCTTTGAGGAAACGTTTAGAAAGACTGTGAGCTTCTACCAGGCTTTCAAAGTGAGCCTTTCTCACCTGCTAAAAGAAACTTCTGTTTCAAAGGACACCACCATCAAAGCCCAAAGAGCACCAGAAGGTGCAGAAAGACAGAAATCATAAAAACCTATGCCAAAAATTGTTTAATGGAAGTCAGGTAAGCTGTTCAAAACCTGCTTGCCCAGAACATCGACCCAAGAACTCTGAGAATCTGCTCTGTTCTAAGGGTTGGATCCCTTTAATTGAATAAAGACGGAATTTTAATGTTGACCTTCAGAAATCATCAGGATGCCTACACATGTAATACCTTGTCTTCAAACTCAAATCAGAGAGTTTAAAACTGGGAAATGAAACTTAAGATAGCCAGAGTTTCATTTAATCTCCTCTGGCTCATGTTTTTAGAAAATAGAGAAAAAGAGGAGGGGATCTCCTGCTGTTGTTAAGAATAAGTGCACAAAGGTGTCTTGTACAGATGGTGTGGAGACTCTGCAAGGCACATGATGAGAATGAAGTGCTTCAGAGCAGTAATTAAAATAAAGAAGGTCTCCCTGTTTGAAGCAGAGGGGTTTTTTACAGGTGTTTCTAAGGGATCTTGACTCTAAAGCTTTGTGTGTCAGTAAGAGAGCATCTGCCAGGCTGAGCAGGCCAACAGTTCATCTTTTAATCTTCAGCTGCAGTCTACAATAGGTGAATTGGAGAACCTCACTGAAAATCTTGCAGAAATAAGTAGTAAATTTGTAAAAAAAACCAGTTCTTCCTATAACTCTTCAACTAGAATTTGACTTAAAAGTTGAAACATGACATTTTATATGCCACTTTTTTCTATTCAGCCCCCTTTTAGTATTTTATATCCTGAAACAATGTAGTCTTGTTAGTGATATAAATGTCTGTGTTGTTTAGAACCCTGCTAAATTCTGGATTTCAATGATTTCATATGGCAAGGAGTTTCACAGAGCAGCCATGCACAGCATTAATATGTTGACACCTTTCAATATTCCCATCACTATAACATTAAAAAAAATATTTGCTTCTCTTCTACCCTGTACTCTCCTTCACCCTTTCACCTCATTTTCAAGTGTAGGCTCCCTGGCTCAGGCAGGGAATTTTGGGATCTATAAAAAAATCTCAAAACCAAGAATCCCTTCTTTTTGGCTGCTGAGTTGCGAGCTGTCACCGGTGATGATGATGGTGACCAATGAGACTCAGTAATGGGGCTAGAAGGGCCTGAGGGGGCTTCAGGGCAACACCTGAGGGGTAAACACAGCCAAGATCACGGGAAGAGCTCCCACATGAGTCTCATCACCCATAATCTTGCTTATTGAACCAGGACAAGACAATTGCTTGTTTCTCCAGAGCACGAAATGGTTCAGCAGGTTGTTACCAGCTTGGGCCCTGCCACACTGCCAGCGCTCAGGCTCATCTCACACGGAGCACACAGGATTGCTAAAACAGGGAGGATATAAAAATTGCTACAGCGGAGGCCAGATTCTTTACTTCTGTAGGCAGGCCCAAACCTGATGAACTTCTAATAAGGTAAAACAGTGATTAATTGATTCTTTATTTTTCAAAAATTGTGGTTAGCCTATATCCCAAGAGCCTATATCCCAAGAATCATGTCCCTGTTTAAATTTTGGCTTGGATTCACATGTAAAATGTCTCACCTTCCCCAAGGCCCTGTTTCTGCATTCACTTCTCAGCCACATCAAAACACCAACCCCTGAGGAGATGTGATTCACTTCTGGCTTGTACCCTCCTCCCTGCCTGTTTATTCAGCACGTGCCTTTGGGTGATGAGATCATGCTGAGCTGACATCACTTGATGTAAAGTCATAATTTTAAACCCTCAGTTGATCAGGACTCCTGACTGGGGAGCTACTGCTTTTCAGCTAAGCCATAAAGATGGAGCACTTGTATGTTTTTAGCTTTGTGAACTTCTTGCATGGTGACTGCAGCTCACACATGTCACCTGTACAACAGGCTGCCAGGTGACAACAGCAGCTGGCAAGTTACAACACAGGGGTAAAACGTGGTGGTGACTGTTTGGCTTCAAGAATCATAGAATCACAGAATTGTTAAGGCTGCAAAAGACCTCTATGAACATTGAGTCCAAGCTGAGGGCTGCAAGGAAACATCAAAGCTAATGATGTTAAGCGATTTTATCGCTGATCTGGGCTTAGCCTCAAACCAGTCCTGGCCTCTGTGGCTACTTCAAAGCTTCAAGAGTCCACTTGTGGTTTTCTGAAGGCTCACACCAGCATGAGCCTGGGCAAAGGTGCACCTTGTGCAGAGCAGAGAGGGGAGCTCAGGTACCGCCGCTCTGTAACCCGGCGCTGCTGCCTCACGTGGGGAGCACCTCACGCAGACACGCAGAGGGAACAAGAGCTCTGGTGGCCACTTCCTGGGGGGAAGAGTGATGCGCCACTTCTGCTACTCTGAAAACCATATTTCTTTGCGGTGTACTTTTCAGACACTGTCAGCTAGAGAAGGAGATAAGGAGATAAGGTAAGCAGAACGAGAAGGCAGTGTCGTAAGCTCCACCACATGCACCAAAAATGAGCTAGAAGGCAAAGGCAGCTTGGCAAAGACAAGAAAAGGAGTCTACAGAAGAAAATACATGGAAAATAAAAAAGAGGATGAAAATTAAAGAGAGCTGTTATTAGAGGTGTAATATAAAACAACAAAAATTTAAAGGGAAATATTAAAAGCAGGCAGGGATGAAGCCACGAAGATCACTCTAGTCTGCACCTTGCCAAATAGTATGCAAGAAAAGTTGAAATTGTTCCTCCATGGTATTGTTGCGTTACATACTTTAAACTAGTTTCTCAAGCCTTGGAAATCTGTGTAGTGTCATTAGATTAATTATATGCCAAATCACATATTAGCTGAAGATTGGTCCTTTTCAGACAAATATGTGTTTTCTAGCAAAACAACAGCTTTTACAAAAACCTCAATTTTAGTAAGGTTTAACACAACCTGAGAGCAAGCACAAAATGGCTTGCACAGAGAATTATTTTAACTGAAATTCATTTCTGTTCTCGTTAAATGCAAATACTTAGCAAGCCTAGGAAGCTTATGATTCAATGTGAGACACATAAAATATAAGAAATTCTGAATCTTGAGACTTTGTGAGTGTTCCCTTGAATACTACTATGCTACGCTGTCTTGAATTTATTCATAATACTGGATTTTTGCAATCATATTTAAGGTGAACGTTTTGTTTTAGACAATTTTAGGTGACTCAGGTAACCTATACTTTCTGTTTATTTGAACAAGGATTTTTAGTCTTTAAAGTCTAGAAAAATAAGTTCTTCTATCTGTTGCCTTCTGAATTGAGATGATTTTTAGACAGCATGCAGCCTCTTCATAAGTTGGAACATTTGCAAGCAAATAAAATTTTACAGTTAATGCAAAGCTTTTTCAAAGTACAGCTTAAGATTTGACTTTTTTATATGTCCTACTCTTTAAACTGCATATTCTGATTAAGACAAACGTCTGGTACTTAGTCTCCCTTACATATATATGTTTTGACTTTACGACTTCTGCTTGTTTTACACCAGCTATTCAGTCCTATCTTAGATTGTAGTCACATGAAAATAATTCCCATCCACCTGCTGGCTATGTAAAATAAAGAAGGCCTGGGACAAAGCATACTGGCTTTCTCACAACTGACTAAGAAGCCATTGTATTGCATTTATTTTTGAAAATATTTTCTATTTTTGAATGGAACAACATTAATATATTGCCTTTGCTCTGCTGAGAAGGTTAAAACCAGTTGCAAAACTTTTGGCAGATGCTTCAAAAGTGCACTGCAAGGAGCTGAAAACCAATGTGCTCAAAACCCACCTATTTTTGTTCTGCTTTTCCTTTTTCAGAATGATGACTCTGCACAAGGACAGTGTAGCAAAGTCCTCCAGTAAGCAACCTGACTCACTTTTCCAGTTGGCCCAAGCATCTTTACAGCTGACAGCTGAGGGAGATCATCTGCATTTCCATAAGCAGATCAATCCATTCAACGTTTGTGGCAGCTGAGAGGTGGTGGTGCCCTGGCTCCTGCCCTCCAGGTTGGCTTGACTTGACTCAGCTTGGCTAGACTTGCCCTGCCCACCTCACACCAGAGGCAGTGCTCGCCTCACCTTCCCAGGAGGCAACACCATTCCTGAACCAACAGGCACCCAGTGGCCCACTTTTTCCTGAAAATCTTCTGCCGGGCAGATGGCTGGAGGTGAGCACAAGAGGTGGACAGGCTGTGCTGCCACTGCCAAACCAGCCTCACGGCAGCACGCACACGGAGCCCTCAACTCTGAAATTCCTGCTCTGAAATGCAAGCACTGCACTGCTACTCCGCTCAAGTAAATTTTCATTTAGGGTCTAATTGTGATGCTTGGTTAGGGAGCTCTGGCAGCAGGCACTACCCGGCACACCACAAACCAGGCTGCCGGGGCCACACCGTGGCAGCCCTGGGCTGAGCATCGTGCTTTGGTGGCCAACGGGGGTCTGATCCCACTTCTGATAATATAAATCCCATGTAACTCCTTTAATACCCAAGGATGTCCTGCAGAATTAGTCCGCTGTAAATCAGATCACAGTGTGCACCTAGGATTTTAAAGTGCATTACAAGGAACTAATTGCTTATCACAGCAATGTAACAATCACACTTTGTGGGACAGCAGTACAGAATGATTTTTATTTCTATTTTTAACACAGTATTAAAACAAGTAAAAAGTAATTTGGGGAGAGCTGAGAGCAAAACCTGCAGAGTAAAATAAGACTCATTTCCCAAGAAAAAGTGGAGTGGGGGAAAATAAAGTTAAAATCTCTCTGGCATCTGCCAAACGTTCCTTTTTCAAATAAGCAGTAATAACTTAGGATACATTCTGTGTGCAAAAAATTGTACAAAATCTGAATGACTGGAGTATAAACAGACTAGCAGGCACCTTGCAGGGAGCAGGAAATGTTGCATTAGGTAAAGAACTGAGGTTACCAAATGAGATCAAAGGTTAATTTACAGGAAACTTGATACAGTTACTCACTTGTTGATCCTGCAGTTTAACTCCAACTACCCTGAAGGTGTTTGTGGCCGTGTTGTGGTATATGTTGATTCTGCTGAATCCCTGCTGTCCAGGTTTGATTGGCACCCATTTCTTACTGGTATCGTCATAGACCATAACTGAAGCTCGGGCTTGGCAAATACTCTGTTCACTGGAGAGCAAAAACAACAAAATCAGGAAAGAAAACAGTGAATTTGCTGCTTATTACTAAAACTTCTAAAGGAAAAGAAACCGACAGAAACTATCAGTACTACTTATATGTTTTATAAGAGATCTGCTAATCCTTTGAGTGTGATCTGTTAAATTAAAGCTGACATGTATGTATTCATAGACTTAAAAAACCTCCTGTATGCTGCTGTTTTGAACAGATAATCTATTTAATATAAAACATTAGGCCCTGAGAAATAACCTGCATCACATAAACATTATGAAAACTGTCCAAGAGTATGAATGCTCTATTTATTTTATGCATCTCTTGGCAAGCGAAGCCTTTCACATTTGCATGAAAACCTACCAATATTTTACAGCTTACTGACAAAACAAACGTGACACCCACAGCTGAGTTACACATTTAAAACGAAGCAAGCAGACCTTGAACCAAAAGCCACGTTAGGTAAACTGAAGAAATCAATTAAGTTAATCCAGCTGACGCCTAATACCCAGACCTGCTGACGCACTTAGTAGTCCCAGAATACCTGGTGCAAAACACACAGGAACTCTTTTTTCTTTCGTCCTACTATCAAAGAAAGTGGGGAAGGGGAATCCACAAATGTCTGCATTCCAGCATTAAAGAACATAGCCATTATGTTGTATAGCGTGAATAACTATTTTTCTCCTTTAGATTCACAGAAATTCCTTAATACATTACCTCTTGCTTGCATATCCTGACTAATATACATACAGTGAAATCATAATAAAACACACCCATCAAGAGCAATAAATGCCACTGGCAAATGCTGTCAAGGTGACATGTCAATACAGGTCACAATTGCAGTTCCCACCCTCCTAACTTCCCAGACACTTTTCTTGTACCAGAGGAGATAAAAGTCCCTTATATGAAGAAAAACATGAATCCTCCAAATTTTGGAGATTTGAGATCTTTAAATGTAACAGAGGTTTTCAACAAGCAAATAGTGCATCTTATGATGCATTTATGGTTCACTTAGTTCATTTAAATGAAACTGTTGAGATTTATGTTCTGCTAAAATTTTAAGTTCATGGCCATCTTGTTAACTTTAGACCTATATATAGGTATATATACCTCCCTTCCTTAGACCAATAATTTCTGACAATGCAATATCAAGTGGTAATCCGCTTTGCACACAAATCCTTTTTCCCCCACTCTCTGCTTGGTTTTGCCTCCTTAACACACTCACACAAATAAAGGAGAAGCTCCTGGGTGATGCTAAACCATACTGCTGCACTGCCACCATGCCAAATTACACCACTGGTAAATTATACCAAATGCTGCACACCCAAACCCGCCCGACCCCATCACCATCATCATTTTAATGAAAGGGAGCACGTTACTGCAAGTATTAAGAGGATCTGGGTAGATTACAGCAGCAATTTTTAATCTTTCCTGATCTGCGGGTCCCAAAAAGGTTTCCAAGGCAGATGTATCCCCCATGGTACACTAAAGCCTACTGACTCTGGCTTGTTTTGCCAATCACTTTGATTGACAAAATCACTACCTGCCTCCAGGTAGCCCACAGACCTCCTCCAGGCTGTGGGTAAAAGCCTGAAAAGCCCTCACAGCATTTACAGAGGGAGCAATGATGCTGGCAGACAGCTCCATAAAGAACAAGCTAAGAAAATTTGGAATAAATTGTATTTTTATTACACATCATGGAAACAGCTAGATTCTGTTACCAGAGCAATATATTCAGATGAGAAAGACTAAACATTATTTTATTTATATTCTTCAGAATTAATAAAATCCAGCTCAACCACCAGTTGCTGCTGCTTTGCTATGCAGAATACCTGGAGAACAGCTGTGCCTTTGCTGATGTACTTAGCCAGCAAATACCTCTCCCTCCTGTTTTTTAAGGTAAGCTAATGTCTTGTGGCAGCTCCTCCGTATCTGACACTAGCAGCTGAGGGATTTGAGCTGCTTCCAGCTTGCCTAATCCTCCAACTGGTGCAAGAGCTGCAGCCTGGCAGCAGTGGCAGCATTGCCTGCATCCTTCAGACCTGCCTGGGGACGCTCAGTCTGCCTTGGATTCACAGATGGAGAGGATGGGAGAGAAATATACCAGCAGAAAGGCAGGTACACTGGATTACTTTGCCATGTGGAAGCAGAAAGACTAGAAATAATCCCCGGTGTGATCCTGTGGCTGGATGGTGCCCACCTGCCAGTGCTACCAGGTGTCTTGTGCCACCTCCCGCCGCAGAGGTGTGGGGAGCATCAGCTGCCCATGGCACAGCAATCCCTGGCCCAGTGAGCCTCTGGACTCCAAGAAAACACTGATCCAGGGAAAGTCACACTCAGCCAGTGTGCCACCACATCCTTCTCCTCAAGCCTTGCCAGGCACTACAAGCCTTGCTGTACATTAATGTAAGCTAGAGCACATCACCAGTTTCATCAGAGCAAGCCTGGCACCCAATGTTGTCTCCATTCCAGATGAATTTTGGAACCCACAATTACCATGAGCTCCTTAATTAGTCAAAATTAATTAAATTATCCTTACGTACAACAAAGAGAATGCCCCTAACCATCCGGACATGAGGGCCTTAACATGGCATTACTCATAATGCCATATGGAGATTCTGTAGATATGGCAACTTTGCCTTGAGATTTTGCTGCCACTAAAATCAGCAGCAAAGGACCTGCTACTGCCCTGTGACTGAAACACAGGTATAGACCTCAGGAGCAATATTTGATGCATGACAACCAATTGCTACCGTAATATAAAGCAACAACACATCAAGCTCGATCCCTGCACTTCTGCAGTGAATGGAAGTTTTTAATCATTCATTTAAGTGGAAACAGGATTAAGCCTGTTGCCTCCAGTGAAATAATAGAAAGGAACATAAAACAGCACACAAGGGGAGTCCTTTCCTGCAAAGCACTTCATCAATCTTTCAACATCCAAACTGCCCCCAGGGACCCATTGCTAGCTTGCTGTCTCACCCTAAATAGAGGTGTAACTCTTTATCCTGAAGACTTTTTACTCTTCCTGTGCATAAAAGGCACAACTGTCCCACTGCTGCTTTAAGAGGCTTCTCTGAAAACAGCCCAGAAAATGTTCCCTTTATAAAGGTCACTGCGAATCTCTCTATTACTCTCTGTACATTATTTTAAACACAAATCAAGCACCAGTGGTTTCACGAAGGTCCAGCAAAATTTTTGGTTACCATAGATCATTGATACTTATGTCAATTACATGTGACAGGTAATAAATATGGGGCTTAATAGCACAATTGTGAGTAGCCACATTCCTTCTTCATGAGAAAAGTTTGTTATCTATTAGCATTTATACACAAAATTATGCTTGCAGACTTCTAGAACTTGCTTTATTTTCCTAATGCACAAAAGTTACTAAAAATTTGGTATCTGTTGGAGGTATATCAAATTTCACATATCACGTCAAGTATTACTAATTCCCCTATTGATATTTTATTTTATATTAATATGCAGTCAGACTCATCCACCTGAGTTCCCATCATAGGTAATTATGTATAAAAATATACAGAAAATAAATCGTAGAGAGGTCTTAATTACAAAATTTTTCAGGTTGGTGCACAACACCTACTCCAATGTGCTACACTTCAGTCTGGGGCAGATTAAAGGCAACTTATTTAAATGTGATGGGGAAAGGGTTCTTCTTAGGGACCCCAAATCCTAATATTTGCCCTTGTTTATTCTGCAAACATTACATCTGTGGGATGGCAAACCTCTGCACCAGTACCACTTGCCTGAAGCTAAAACAAGTCTGCTTAGCTTTGTTCACAGATGATATCTAAAATCAAGTGTTCATCATTGAGATTTATAGAATATTGTTTCAATACTACAAAACTATAAATAATTTTTAAATTTCATTCTGTTTGTTTCATTCTGTGTGACTAATTTTGACCCACTCTCTTCCATCTCTCTGTCTAGGATTCATCTTCAAAAATTAGCAGATTGTCTAAATTGGATTTAACCCTTCTTGAAAGGGTCAGCATTGACCCTTCTTGCCCAGCCCTGTTGAGAGTGGGCAGCCACTCCAAGCCAGTGCTGCAGGGAAGGTGCCTTCATCCTGAAATAACACTCCATTCCTCTTCCATCTGTGCAGAACCTGAAAAATGCACTCTTTTCTTCCTGGCTTTTAGTAAATGTATGATTATCAAAATCTACAGACAAAAAAAGAGCAACACAGGCCTATGGAAAGATAACATAGGGAATCTTGGGGAAAATACCTGTATTTTTTGTAAATTATCACGTGAGGCTTAAGGGGGTGATTTGACATGACCTGGCGGACTGCAAGCAATTAAATAAGAGGAAAAAATACAGGGGAAGAAGGGGAACCAAATGGCAGAAATTACTGCAGAGGTTGGTGGTGGAGGAGCCGTGGATCAGAGAGAAGTTCCTCCTGCTTCACTCTGCCTATCCCAGGGGGTTATCCAAATATACAAGCACAAAACTCAGGTCAGAACCACAAAAGACTTGTCATGGAGAATAAACTGGAAAAAGAGAGCAAACCATAATGTTTGGAGGAAAGTCTTTGGCTCTGAAGAGTCCCTAAGGCTTTTTTCTCTTGTTCCAGACTGCAAAAAAGACGAGTGGCCGAGCTGCCCCGTGCTCCTTCACTGACCTGTTTTCTCTACTTAGAGGGTTATCCTCTTAGGAATAAAACTTTTGCAGAGCTTGGTACTGAGTGACCGAGCCACCTCTGATCAGAGGCCCCGTGAGGAGCTTGCCATGGCCCAGGGTTATCCCAGCCCTACCCTGGACCCCCATCCAGGACCAACCCACCCAGAGGTCACCCCTCCAGGGGCAACGGGAGAGGTTTAACACTTTCTCCTAGAGCCAGGACGGTGTTACACAGCTTTTGGAGGGTCACCAAATCACGCTCACAAAAGATGTAAAAAACATCCACAACCAGGTAACTTCAGGATCAAACACTCAATTCTGTGGGCTCTACTCCAGCATGCCAGGTGGACCTGGAGACTTCCACTGTCCTTCATATTTACAGATACAAGTGTGTCCTTGGGGCAGACATTCCCTTAGCAAAACCTCTGAAAGCTCCCTGAGAGAAATCAAGCTCTCATGCTTTGAACTTCTTACGGATCTACTTTGTATCAAGCTGCTCATGATTCTTTCACCTTCAAACAAGCTCTTCTCTGGTATTCATAGGAAAGACAAACAGCTATTTTTACAAACATTTACCTTATTTTTCAATTCCATCTCCCACAGATCTGCCCTGAACATTTAAATGATTAATAATAAAAAAATATTTTGATCTAATAATTCTTATTAGTGTGAGAAATTGTTAATATTACTGAGCCCCAGGCTTGTCTTACTTGACAACAAAACCTCAGCACACAGAATGTGTGAGATAATGCACAAATTATTTAACACATCTCACTCTACTTGTCCACTGAGTTTGCCACAGGAAGTCACACTTGTGTGGTTAAACGTGACATGCAAGAAATTGCTGATGCTGATTTAAGAAGCTGACAGAATACTCTCAATGCCAGCTTAAACAGCTAATGTAAATCCAAAATCCTACACAGAGATGTGCAATCTGTGCAGTAGAGATCTGTGTTAACCTCAGAATTAGCAAACTAAAAGTCATGTTCCTGCCGCATTTTAAAGTGTACTTCAAACATGAATAGACTAATTGCTAAACATTTTAATAGTTTTCACTATAACAAATATAATAATGACTGGGATGCAGGGAAAGTGTTTCAGTAGTAGTTTGAAACAGTGGACATTTCTCTCTGACCACTGGATTTAGAGAATTAAAAACCTGAGAGACCCTCTGAACACAAGGCAGTCAGGTCATCTGTACTCATATAGGCCATATCTGAGATCTGAGCTCATTACAGATAAAGCTGCTCTAGTGCAGTGGCTCTCCAACCTTCCTACCAGAGATTCACCACCAGCTCTGCTCATGACCCCACTTCTCGCTGGGAGCCTCATTTCTCCAGCACAATGTCAGTCATACTTGTGACTCCTCCTGGGACCCCCTATTTCAAAGTCTATTTCCCTTTTCAACCAAAGTTGCAGCACAGCTGGTGTCACCATCGTTCACCTTCGTCCCAGAACCCTGAAGAACTTCCTCAAGCAATGCAGCAAGACAGAAAATGCAGCATTCAGCCACTTGACCACACTAAAGGGCAGCCCCATAGGGGCTTTATATCCAGATAGGCACTTTTAATCCTGAGTGATAGGCAGAGGCTTGAATATTTTATAGCAGATATTTAAATAATAGCAGTCACACTGTCATATGTAATATGGAGGTGCCACATTGACTATCTCCATTTATTTTCTGAGCTCCATTTCCTGGAATCACTTGAAAAACCAACCCATGGACCCAGTGGTCAGAAGGTCTCAATTTGCACTCACTCCTGGTTGCCTAATTGTGCAGAGAGACCTACCCAACAGTGCTGCCCCTGCCCCAGTCAGCCTGAAGTGAAGCCCAGTTCCCAGAGGAGCTGCTATTTTTTTGGTCTCCTGCTCAGCTTGCACATTCACACTGAAGCCTTTGGTGCTGAGGTTTGGCTGCATGGCCAGCAGGAGATGAGCCTTTTGCACCAAGGATCTGCTGCAGGTGCCTGGCCGTCACCTTTCTCCACTGTTAAAACTCCAGCATCCAAACAGTTTAATATTAAATAGTTACAAGAAAATAGTAAAAATATGAAGCCTCCTGCAAAATCAGCTCTCAAAAAGACTGACCCTGTTAAATAAAGTAATGACACACCTGCAAGACAAACATGTATTTTACACAGCAGGAAATGGAAATACTGGTACCTACAGTGCTATCAAGAGTAAGATGAACACCAGTCCACCTCCACAAGGAAGAATATTCAAAAGTTACTTTCAGCTAGAAATGAGACTTTCATTTTGAATTTTCCCTTATTACATTGGCATACCCAGTGGGAATTGCCTTTTCCAATATCTGCTGCGGACATACATTGCAGACACATCAGCTGGAAACCAGAAAAGAGACAGTTCATGGGGCACCCAGGTTGCACACTAAGCCAGGACTTTGGCAGATGAGTTGCTAAATTTGGGAACATGCACGCAAGCCTGGCACGACCAGAGAAACTTGCATAACCTTCTGTCACTCCTCAGTGCTCTTGAGCATGGGAAAAGTGAGTAGAAATACAAAAAATAATACAGTATGCAAAACATGACTGCAGTGGAACAGATGTTTCACCTGGGCCTGACTGTCAGTCCAGAACAGCTCAGGCCTCAGCACTGTCGGCGAAAGTCCGTAGAGAGCCCTGACCTCTCGGTGTCTGCCACGGCACCGAAATAGCACATCTGTCAATCAGTGGAGATTTGGGGCCAGCAGAGAGGCCACAGATTGATGCCCTTGTAAACCAGCACATCTGCTTAGTTTATGTTGCTGAGATTTTGAAACCATGTGATGATGTTAATTTTAACCCATCACTTTTCTGGTAGGTTTTGCAAACTGAAGCGTAAGAATTCAAATTACTCTAAGGGGAACTCCAGTTATCAGCATCTCAACTCAGCATGCTGAGAAATGCTTGAAGAGATTTGCTTTGCAAAAGGCACTTCACTGAGGAAGTGGTGTGAGCAAGAGAAGCGCCATCGCTGCTGGGCAGAGAGACTCTCAGAGCCAGGCAATGCTCCAGGAAACTTTCCCTTGCAAGTTCCAACAAGGCAGTGTCACTGCTGTCACCGAATCTCTTTCAGATTTTGCATACCACCTTGAAGATACACTTCGGGAATTCCCAAAAATAAAGTAAATGCTTAGAAGTTCCTAAAAAACAGTAAATAGCCTGGAGAAACACTATGAACTCAATTAGTCAAAAAACAGTAAAAAAGCAACTTGACTGGATCGGGTTGCTATTACCATAAACTATTTCCCTTCACCCTTAAATTACAGAAATAAAAATGAGAAGTAACTAATCTTGTAAAATACAAATTATGCAAAACCCAAAACTGAACTGTCAAGTGAAAATACTGGACTGAAGGCTCTCACTCATGGGCCAGCCATATCTGCATTTCAGGGGAACAATACGTTAAATAAAGACTTTGAAAGATCATAATCATAACTAATGACCAGGAGAGGCAGACTCCTAAGTGAATAGAGGAAATTAACATAAAGGTCTTTCAGTAAAGCTGGCATCACTTTGCCTTGGTTTCCCTTCAATCCCAGAAGAAATGGAAATAAACCTGTGACAATTCCCCTTCAGCTGATGGAGACAGACCAGGAATGAAGGAACGCTCACTTCATCAAGTCAGCTTCTCCCTCACTGCCAGGGGATGCATATTAATGCAGCATTGCCATAAAAGCTTAATTACCATTTTATCCAATTATAAATTATCCTACAAGGCTACCACCAAAACACAGACCTTCTGTGTTTATCACAATATGTGCTCTCCTTCACATCCAGCCACATTAACTCTGGTCAACAAATTCCCTGCCAACGGGCACAGTCCCCAGATACTTACGTGCCTGCCATGGAGGAGGACCTGGTCAATCCCACAGAGGTATATGCTCAAATCTGGGACGTGTGCTTAAATCCAAATCAAAGTCTGTTTCACCTGAGCAGAAGACAAATTTGGCAGGGAGACAAGCCAAGAGTCTCTATGAAAGCTTATAACCAAAACAGGAAAGGGAAGCGCTACTGAGAGAGCAGGAGGGCAGGAAGTAACACTTATACAGCAGGGGCGGGGAAGGCACTTTAAAGAAGAAATGTATTATTTCTTATAGCTGCTTTACTGAACTAAAGCACAAACAATATAGATTAAGATTAGATGTGCTGTCGTTGCCTCATTGGAGGCATGCATACTGAAAACTTTTTGCTTATTTTCTCAAGGCACAGGTTCACTGTCCAAGAAAAAGTAAAAGCAAACAAAGCTCAGACCCAGAAAAAAAAAATTGCTGTTATTCATTTATGGCATGGGCATTTACACAATGCAGAACCAAACCCAGCAGCCCTGGTGGTACCAAGGGCCCCGTAGTGCCTGGCAGCCAACCTGGCATCCTGCTGGGCTCCAGCTCCAGCCCAAAACTTTAATGAGCACAGCACATTGCAAAATTTTATCTTTCTCACCTACTTGGATGCCTTTTGCCCATCTGCCCAAACCTGGCCTGGAGCAGAGACATGCAGGGTGCAAATACCAGGTAACTCCCAAAAGCACCCCAGCTCTTGAAGAACTGCTGGAAACACAGCAAGAAGCCATGATTTTACCATGGAGGCACACAGGCTCCCTGTGGGAGTCAGCACCAGAGGCTCTGAGGTCTCCACTAATGAGAGCAAAATCTGCAGAGCCCTGAGAAGACCAGTGCTCAGGAGACCACACTATTCCTGACGTCCTTGCAGTGGTTTCAGGGTGCAACATACACTTGAAAAACCTTAGATCCCTGGTTAATATAGCAAAAAAGAGAGAGTTGTAAGAAATAGGCTGAATTTGGCAAGCTACACCAGCCACGTAAACCCTTCAGTGCAGTTTCTGCTGGGGAGCAAGGGCTGCAAATGCTGCTCCACCTCAGCAGAGGAGCAGACTGCTTTTCACCTTCACTGGTTTTGCTGTTACAAGAGATTACTTTCATGGTCCAACTGAAAGACCTACAGAAACTGTTGGTGAAATGGCACCTAGTGAAAACATAGGTGTCAAAATCTGGTTGCTCTCATGGTTGGTAGTACATCACCTGTTCAGCTTCTGCTTCTGGTTCCTCCGCAGAAAATTTCTGTATGACTGAAGAGTTTCGGTTTTCAACTGATAGAGGAGTTTAAAATCCACCAAGAAATGAAGTTGTCACTGACATTTAAGCCCAGCTTTTTCTGTTGTGGTTTTTTTGCTCGTCATTTTTTTTTTTTCTGTTTAATGGAGCATTTTATTATCACTTTCTTGGGATTTAAATTTGGCTGTGTTTTTCTGGCATTACACCTTTCTGCTTTGAGATCTGTGTGAATTTCAGGCACTACCTTGTTTCATTCAAACAATCCTGCTTTTCATTAATTCAAAATTTTACGTTATTTGGGGTCAAGCAGCAGTTCCTCTGTATAGCTCACACATTGCTCTGACTATTATTGTAGAGTTTGTCAGTGCAAATAGTACTTTACTGTATGTATTATTAGAAAAGGACATAATCTGAAAAATGGATCTCCAAGTAAGTACAGACACGAGTCACTAATGGCCCAGAGCAGCCACACTAGCTCCACTGTTCTAGGCAGAAGGATACAGGAAGATACTAAGCAAAGATCTGAGGAGCCTTTTTATTTCTCTGATGTTACATGTCTGAGATATGGTCACTGGTTTGGGGGGAAGGAGACAGCACTTAGTAGTCAGAATAGTTTTGCTATTAAACTATCCAGATATTCTCCTTACACACAAATATCAGCTACGATAATATCAGCTAGAAAAACCCGGTTTTGAAGATTTGGGTCTCCTGAACAAACACCTTTGAGCACACCTGAAAACTCCCAGCCTCTCCCCAGCTCCTGCTAGCACCGTGTCTGTCGAAAGCACAGCAAAGAGCAGGTCACTACTGACACATCCAGTGTCACCCTGGGAAACGGTGACAGCGAGCAGGACAAAGCCCAGGGCTGCCTCTCCATGCCCCTGTCATAAGCCAAATTAATTTCATTAAGTGCTACAGCATACATTCCAGCAGAAGTGCCTCTAATCACCTCTTTGCATTGCTAAAATGCCTCCATGGCCCCGGACTAGAAAGGCAGCACTTAGAAGGAAACAGCACTCTGTGACAAATGACACATAAGGCTGAGTAGCTGACTTCCATCCAGTCCTCACAAAGGGCCATATGCTGGATAAACAGATTATTTCGGTCATGTGTTGAGATCTGTGTGAGCAGATCAGGATTCCTAAACACAGAAGTGAGGCTTTAGTTGCAATTAAGTGAATATTCCCATAGGTTTGCGAGCAGCTGGCCATGTACTGGGTTTTCATGTTCCAAAGACACCCAAGTATTGTATTCACTTTCTTTTGGAGAGTTTCATCACCAGATAAATCATGAATTGTATAAGACAATAATGTTACATATTTTCAATCCTTGGAGCTATAGGCTCAGACAGAAAGGTGAGCATCTCATCCTCAAAATGACTCCTCTCCAAATACAAAATCAGACTGTTTTTAAGGATGAAATGAAGCACTGTAGAATGTGTTGCTTATACTATTATAGAAAAAATCCCAATCATAATATAAAACTATACCCACCTAAGAGTTATTTGAAGGTAGACATGATTAAAACATTTTTTTCTTAACAAGCATAGTTCACACCTTCCAAATAACTATTTATACTTATATATATATTGTGTTTTTTATTCTGTGTTATTCTCAAAGAGCATCATGTTCTATCGCACAAATTTCAAAATTTGCATATGGCAAGTCTTTCATTTAACAACCTCATGATTAAGAAATCTGATAGTTGCCACTGAAACTGTCCACTCAAATTTCATAAACTACAAGACAGTTTCATGAACATATGCACAATTGATATGCAACAGCATATAAAGTGTGCAGTTATATATTCAGATTTGTAAATCTAATTTCACAGCTGTTAATAGTCTTTGAATGTAAGACATTTCCTCATACACTGAGATTTGCAACTGTTAAATATGCTGATGAGACAAAAAAAATTCCTTGTCCTCAGAAAGTTTAACCCTGTATGTTAATATATGCTCTCGCTCTCTCAAATCCCTTTTTTCCCATGTTCCCCACTCATTTGAAAGGAGCAAGAGAGAAACCAGAGAGGAGAGTAGAATATACTTATTTAGTATAAGAAGAGTTAAAAATGTGCAGTGAGGTTAGGTGCCAACTGCCGCTTTGACAGCAAAACAATTGATACTGCACTGAACATATTTTACAAATGAGAGCCTTCTTGGGACTATTAATTTAGGATGCAATCCCATCACTTCTGAGGTCCAAGGAAGTCTTCCCATTAAGAGGGATAAGATTTAGCCCTTTGCATAGATCCATTCAAGTAGTGATAAATAAACATATGGCAGGGAAATAAAAAATCTTTTAAAGGACCTGCGTTATGCAGGATTTGGGAAGCCCTATTTTTTCCTTCTGGGAAGCTGCTGGCTCTCAATTCACACAGCGCCCTGTGCTAAGATGATTTCATCTCTAACCTCACTCCGCAGAGGGAACGGTCAGGACTCACCTGCTTCCAAGGGGACGTTTGGGCTGATGCAAACAGCTTAGGTATTGCCTTAAGGAAATAACTGTATTGCAAAGAATTAACTCTGTGGCTGCCTTCAATTTTCCTCTCTATAAACTGTGATGAGCAACGGGCAGTAAGCCCAGACCCCACGGTAAGCAGCATGGAACAAGTTATAGACCATATGGAGAGAAATAAACTGCCACTTCATACACAGGATATCTATAATGCTTTTTTGCTTGAGTCAGCTAATTGCACATCCGCAAATCAGCACATTTATAACAAATGGAGCATTATGATATCATGGGAAATCTATTTAATATGATCAAAGTCTGCCAGGAAAAGTTCCCCTGAAATTATGAAAGTACTTAAGAGTCCTGAGTGCCGGGGACATTTTACAGTCCTTATTAAACAAACATTTTCACATTGTTTCATGGCAGCCAGTGGTACCAAGGTCTGTATCTTCCAAGCCTCCACGTAAGCAGGCTCACTGCAGCCACCAGCGTGGGCATCTCCCTGCTGCAGGCAGAAGGCACCTCTGTACCTATAGTTAGAACCAGCCACACCACCCACACCTGCTCCAGCAGCAGGCAGAGTGCTCCCACCGGTACCTCAGATGAGGCATACCATCTCCTGTCTTTTCCAGAAGCTGAGATTTAGAGTGTTGCAAACCTTCATCTATACTGGAGATTTCAAGGGGTGTACTTAGCTTTTCCACAAAACTTTTTTTTTTTTGTTAAAGCATAGCAATGCTGTTGATCTAAAGAGCCATTAGAAATGGTCTGAGTGTCAATATAAGCTTATTTGGGTTATCAGCTGAAAAACATTCCCATATTTATGTCACCAAGCATATGGTATCCCCCAACATTGCTCCACAGCCCATGTATTTACATCTTCAGCTTGCATTTTTCCTTAAACTTTAGTAAACATGACGAGTGGTTTCAGCAGCTGTAGACAGTGGTCATTTCAACTGCATACATTACTCTTTTGTAGCTCTTGATTTATGGGGTGATCATATAAATTTCTGGGGTTTGTATCTGAAACAAGAAATACCAACTTCACAGTAGATCCAAAGGAAGACTAGGAGCTCCTCACTCAAAACCAGCACTGCCTCATTTCTGGTACTAACCTTAGCTACTTAATGCTACCCACCACTAAAAATGTAATTCAAGCATCATGTTTTGGTGAACAGATAAGAGACTTTTATCATGAGATGTCTCTCTACCATGGTGTGGGCACCAAAACCCCGTGAAAGTGTTTCTATCACAAGGCTTTCAGAGGCACATGGGTGGGTGAGGTACAGCCTAACAGATGTGAAGGTAAGGAGAGGTTTTCTGCTGTAAGGGATGCTAGAGTGAAGAGAAGGCATGTAAACACAGCTTAAGAGACTGGAGGGGAAGCAGCTGACCAAAAAATGATCAGAAATCACATTAAACTGTATTTTTATCCCTTGCAGCTCTCTAAAGGCATGTGTCTGTCTGATGTTCAGGTCATCTGATTTGATATTCATTGGGAAGCACTTCTTTCAAAACACCATCCCTAAAAAGTCAGGGCCCAAAATGAAGGTTGTGCAGGTTCTAGAAGGACAAGGACTAGGTTTACACCAAGATGAAGAAAGCCTGGCCTTGTTTCTAACCTTGTTTCTGATATTTATGTTGCTTGGAATAGGACAGGTTGGAAATAATAGCTGACTTACAGGACAGGGAAACTTCAACTAAAACACACTGTGGTGCACACACGCAGGGCAGCTCTCTCCTGTAACAACAGCAAAGCATTCAAGCATTCATATTCCTTCCACATTTTTCATGTCTTACAATAATCCCTTACAACATTTAACAAGGTGCTGAGATAGTTTTGCATGACTCAAAACCCGCTCTATCCTTGCTGAAGTTGTAATTAGCAATTAGCCATTCCAGCTGCAGCAGAAACTTACCTTTTATATCATCTGTGTCATCAGTCAGGCAGTACAAGGTAAATTATACTGGGCTGCTGGAGCCCCACCTTAAAGCCAATGTCTGCACTGATGGACAATGAATGTGGCCCTGATATTCACAGATATGCTTCAGCTGGGAAGAATAACAAATTATTCCTGGGCACAAACAACAAGCTGTACAACTGAGTCATAGTGTCTATCTAGATTAAGTATCTTCATTCTGACAAAAAGTGAACATTGCAGATCTGACTGTTTGTAGCTTTCCATCATGGAAAAGGTGAAGCCATCTTCAAAGTGGGCATAATACAGAACCAAATGCCAGTAAACTCTACTCAAAAATCTGTATTACATGTGGTAATCAGTGGGGGAGGATGTCCCCTAAATATCACAAGAAGACTAATTTTCAGATTATTTTAGTAAAAATAAACACAAGGAGACCTAGCAAATGGAGATGTGTAGTATGCAAATCCTTTGTCCAAAACAACTGGCAATACTTATTAAAACAAAAATTATCCTGGCAGCCCCTTCCTTTCCCCCTTCCCCTCCTTCCATTATTTCTTGGCAAAGACTCATCCCCATTGCCTGGCAGATAAAAACATTTTCTGAGTGCCAAAACTGAAACAGGATCCTTGAGCACATTTGTGCACCAGACTTATTTGTGTGCAATGTTTGTCAAATAATGGCAGAAGTATTCTTGCTTTACCATGATTTGTACCCTTTTCCTCCTCGCAACCTTCCTTATCTCTTCTAAAATTATTTTCTTGCCTTTGTCCCCTTTGACTTTCCCATCACCATGCAGGGACACCATAAAGTGCCACTTCTCAGGAACTGGGCATCTGCTGAACACGTACAGGTTGGCAGAGAATTGCTGGTCAAGCAGACCACATCCTGCCTTTACCTCACGAAGGACTCCAGATTGAATCACTCTTCTCTCCATGTACTTGGTGAGTCTCATAAACCAGTGACTTTTATTCCTCTGTCAAACTAGGCTGACACTTCTGGATCTGCTTGTCAGCTGCTGGGAAGGTGGTAGAGGGAAGGAAAAGGATGGGCAGGCAGAGAGGTGCAGTAACTGCATAAACCTTATTTCCTTAGGAGAGCAAACTAAAGACAGGTTGGTAGGGAGGGTCTCCCAAAGACTCGCTGCTCACTTCCACTGGTACCCTCACCAGGTTGTCCACCTGGCGACCACCAAACCTTCCACAATGGCATGCACAGTCCCTTTCAAAACCAGCATCAGAATTACAGGCTTTTTCCAAAAGTATAACTCTCTAGTTGTCTGGCATTTTTTTCACTGCCTAAAACATGTAGGGTTTTTGTCAGCACTCCAGACTTGCCAAAAGATAACCCTTCCAACCACAGCTTAACATGAAGGTTTTGCCCTTGAGCCATTACAAAAACTGGGAGTGTTCAGCAGCCTCTATGTCAAGATGTGCTTTTCGTAATAGAACCCTGGGTTTATTATAACAGCACTGAAATATTTAAAACTGTTCTTTTGCAAAACTGATACAATGTTTTGGAGAAAAAATTAAAGGAGAACCGAAAATCACTCATAAGTCAACAAAGGACAGGTAAGAGAAAGGATACTGAGAATGGGGAAAGTTTCAGTAGGAACTCAGGTCACTGTTCCTGCTAACAGCTTTCTGAACCTTCTACAGCTCCACCATCTCCCAAGATCACGAATTCAGGGCTGAGGTAACATAGTGGAGGACTTCTAAGGAGCAATGTATCACCTGCAGTGCATCTTCCACTGGGCCAGTGTTAAGGCAGCCCAGCCTCCATAGTAATGCTAACAGCCACAGCCAGGTGGGATCAAAAGGTAAATTCCTCTTTCAAGTGCATCAACCTTTATTTCTCAGCCTCAACAAGCATACAGAAATCAGCATTCAAAGCTTCATTATGATTAAATTGTTAATTAAAAAAACCCCCAAAACAAGGAAAAAGTTTTGAAAGATTTTATAAATTGCCATAGCCTCAAATGTCTTATCTTGCCCTACATCCATGCTGGCTTCTCTCTGTGCCCTGAAGAGATTACCAAAGTCAAAACTGATACAGAACCCTTCAGTCAACTCACAGCAAGATCTCTCATAGTGAACTTTATAATTGGTTTGTTATCAGCTGAGCAATGTTACAGCGCTATTTGGTCTGCTGAAACCAACTCCCCAAAGTGCAAACAGAACACAAACCAGGCAAAGCTCTCAATCGTCTCTTGGGCTGTGCACTCAGTTTAAGCAGTTACAGCTTAATGGATAAAACACTGACCTCCGAGAGCCCCAGTCAAATCCAGCTTGTGTTCCCGTGAAGGGCACTGGAACTGGGTTAGGGAGCATAAGCTTCAAAGAACCATTTTCCTAAGAACTGCCTGCATTTTTTGCCATGGACTTTTTCTCTTCAATATTTCTGCCTTTGTTGCCTGTCTCATCTCTTTCTGCTTAGGCTGACTGGCTTCTAACACCCAGACAATGGTCCTTATTTACTTGGTAATACAACCACAGCTGGAAATCAGACCATGGATTTGGAGAATGCTCCTCTGCAATATGTGATATGTGTAAACAAAACTTCCCTGCCTTGCTCTGATGGCACAGTAGCCTACACAGGGAATAGTTTCCAGTTCCCAGCTTGGTGTTACTCAGCTAGTAGATGCTTTATCTGATTTTCCATCTCTCCTCATATCTCTTCTGGATAGAGGTATTTTCCTCTTCTCCTGCCTGCCCCAGAACAAGAGAAAAGGGAAAACAGAATAAAGAAATAGCTATGAATTGGTGTGCAAGCACAGCCTGATGCCTCATTCCTCTTGGTCTCTCACTTCCACTGCCACTTAGAGTTAGGTTTACACCACTTTAAAAGTGAGAATAAGAATAAAATATGCTGATAAATGAGGTTTTCTATGTTTTGCTTTCTATGCAGGCTGCCTTGGTCTGTGCCATGCCTGAGGCGCTGTGCACACTGTTGCCATGCTCAGTGCCCGGCTCTGATTGCGGCATCTCAAGACACTGCAGTTTCTCACAGAACCTCTCAGAAAAAAGGCAAAATACTTCTCACTCAGCAGCACGCACATCCATGCTCAGCAAACTGGCTGTGGGACCCACCATTCCCTGCCACATCAGTACCACACTTCTTTGCTAGCTGTTGCTAGGTCAACTAGAAAGCCTCTGGATGAGCATAAGGTTCAGAAAAGACAGGAGCTTGTTACAAATTCCATTTTACTAGTGCTATTCCATTCTATTCTATTCTACCAGTATCCCTTCAAGACAGGTTTTGGGGATCAGTCTTTTCACACTTAGCATCACCACAAGGTGATCTCAGTCACATGCCAAAAATGAGACTCATGCTTTAAATGTGTCTGTGCTTGTCTTAGGATGTGGACATTATGCAAGATGGAGTTCAGTGGATGGAGCCCCTTTGCCCTGAGCAGCTGGAAGCAGTGTGGCACCTTCTTTGCCACAGCAACACTGGCAACTCCACGGAGGGAGGTAGACCACGGTTTTATCAGGAGGAATTAATTGTGGCCTCTTGATTTAGTTGGTTGCATAACCTACAAAAGGAAAGGGGAGTATGATGCAAATCCTTGGAGATCTCTAGGAAATGAGCTAGGATGGAAGCTTTCTGAAACCAGAGGATGAGGGCAGAGTCCCTCTGTATAGCCATGTCACCAAAGAGTTAGGGAGTACAGGGCTGGCTGCATGACTGGAGAGAATGAGAGGGGATTTGTAGACTTAGATTTTCCTTCTCTTTTTCGTTTGTACATTTTATAAACATTTGCAATTCTATCATCCACTTCAGCTGTTACAAATAAGTACCTTCACTTACATTTTGACATAACCCAGCTTGAGATAAGGTTAGTTTCCAGGTGCCAAACTAATATTACAGCGTTCTTCAAGCAAAATTATGGCTCTGTTTATAACTGTGAAGCTTTAATGAGCACCCAGCTCATTATAATAAAGCACAACACCGTGTGCAATGAAGTGTGCCTTCAGAGACACTGCGTGGAGCTGTGTGAGAGCCAGCACTGCAGGACGAGGAGTGAGAGGAATGCTTCCTGCTGAGCAGGGTTACCAGCAAATAACCAGGGTACAGCCAGCGTGGATAACACAGTATCCTCAGTGTGAAACCTGCGGAGACTCAGGTTTCCAAAACAGCAGAGCTCTCCAGCTCATTTCTAAAGCTACTGGCCAACTTGGTAGCCATCCGTGACTGTCTCTGTGCCTTTTTTGGTCAGAGGCACAGAGAGCATCACTTGACCAAGAGCCAGGATAGCCCACAGGACATACTTGTACCGAGTCAATATGAGCCAAACTATTATGCAAACTAAGAAACTGGTATGTTTATGCATGACCTCCATATTAACTACGCACACACAACAGTCAAAATTATTTCATGCTTTTCATTTGCAAGGTTATGGTGCACATATTAGGACACCCTTATTTGAAAAAGAAAAGAGGAAATAGTATGCCTTAGTTTTTCAATTTATCTTCAATGAGAAGTGGAAAACCTAATTGAAAGTCATTAATTCATAGGTCTGTCCTGCAGTAATGAAAACAAATTAAGTCTAATTCCGTTATTTCAGTTTCATTTGTTTTTTAGTGGTAAGACTGGGATTTCTAAATATATGTTAGACAACACTCTAAAATCCAAGGGAGATTTGGCACTTGGTATCCTCTATCTGGGCTTCTTTATATGAGCAGTGTTTATGTTGATGTGTGTTGGATGGTTTAATTCCAGCCTACTGAAGAGCAGCCTCCAGGTCATAGATCTGCTGCAGCTAATTTGGCAGAAGCAGCACTGTCTATTCAGAGAAGGGCAACATAAATCTGCAAATACAGCTTCTGTCTGGGGTAATGAACAGCTTTAATTTTCTCTAGAATGACAGTCACTGAGCAAATGTAAAAAAACCAAACCAAACCAAACAAACCCCAAAGAGCTGTGGTACTAAAGCACAGGTCCTCCAACACACAGAAAGCCTCCAGAGCTTCAACTCCCCTGAGATGTCAGCACCATGCTGGGGGCACAGCAGAAAGAGAGAAGAGACTTTTCACTGCAACGCTGCAAGCACTTGCAGCCATTTCAGGTTTCCACCTACCAATTCAATGTGATGAGCCTTCCCCACACTGCTTAAAAAGCATGTTTCAGCACCTTGCAGGGGTGTTCAGGAGGTGGTTTCCTTTTCCAGATAACCCTGGGAGAGGCAAAGCATTTGAGCAGTGCTTTTGGCAGGCAGCAGAGGGAAGGCAGAAGGCAGACCTCTCCACATCACCCTCATGTGGAGGAAGCAGCATATCCCAACCCATCCCCCAGGGACCAACTGCAGGCAATTCCTTGGAGACGGCAGGCCAGAGAAGCAAGAGATGCTCACCAGTGCCCACCAGTGCCACACGGCTTTGGGCATACTGTGTGCCCAGGATGGGTTAGAGAAAGGACGATGGAACGCTATCCTTTGTGCTCTGCATGTGCATCAGGTTTGCCAGAGGGTACGGGAGAATGAATATTTCATCTGTCAGGAGTCACTCAGACCCACCCTGATCTCTGTGGTGGCACACATCATTGTAGGGAAGGGGAAACAGGCTGGAGAACGGAGGCACAAGTGGTTATAGCAAATGCTAACGAGAACATAAAACAGAGAAATAAGACCCAAACCATTCACTGGCCATCTTTCCTAGGCACTGCTTTTCAACATGCCTTTCTCTGAGAAGAAAGGATTGTTGTAACCTCCTGTCTACTACTGGCACTCTCCTTCCAGAGAAACAACTAGCTGAATTAAAGCATATACAGTAGCTCATGCCTGTGTTAGCTTATTTGACTATTAATTACTCTAAGGAAAAATCCTGCAGTTTTGAAATCTGAGAATTTCCACTGGAGACTCACCAACTACTTATCCACTAAAACTCAAGATCACAGAAATAAAAAATATTATGTAAAAATTCTGTTTAAAAATATATTTAAACAAGATTTAAAATATTTATTAAAAATTAAAATAAAAAAGTGAAACCCAATATCTAGTTTAAAATAATTTTCTATTTTTTTCTGTAACACCATTTCAGTTCATCAAGATGCACAGTGTGCATTGAAAGAGAAGCAATCAAAGACGTCAGAAAACAAATTGGATGATCTGCAAATACCAATCACATCTTTTGGATGTTTAAGATAAGCAACACCGTTTTCTTGATCTTAAACTGAAGATTTATCATTATGGAAATGATGCTAAATTCTACCTAAAAACAAATCAGAAAAGAAAAAACCAAACTGGTGCCGCCAGTAGGGAACCCAAATGAGGATAACGGCAATTTTGCTTTGCATCACTTTTAAGGGATAGCATTGTATTTATCTACCTTTGTAAGCTTCTACAATTTATAGTACGATTATAATTTAAACTCTCTGGAAACACACATTTCTTGTGTTTGAATAAAACTAAAGCAATGCACTCTCACACAAGCCAGACCTGCGGTGAGCTGGGATTGCTGGGGAAGGTTTGCTTTGCAGCTCAGGCAGAGGCTGATTGGGTTGAGGGACAATCTCTTCTGTGTATTTCACTTTCTGCAGTCAGCAAAAATGCCCCACTGAAAAGCAGCATTTGTAGGTTGCCACGGGATAAAACAAACCTCAAAAACATAAATCAAGCTTAACAAAGGAGCTTCTTCTTAACATGGCTAATGGCTCAGGTTCCTCTACAGACAGAGACGCTGTTTGACCTAGTGCTCTAATTAGAGGAGTAGTGATGTTGACATTTGTGTTGTATAAAGCAGACATGTTAACAGCCAGAGGGAAAGCTGTCAGTGCTTCTAAAGATCACAGCATTCATGGCAATGCACGATTCAGCCTTTAAATATTCAAATAATCAATTTAATGCTTAACTTCTTTTACTGATAATAAGAAACAACTCCCAAATGAGAAAAAAAACCCCAAAACCCACCAAAAACCAACCCCAACTTCAGTCAGTGTCAATGTTGAAAGATTAACAGGCAATACGTGAGTCAGTTTTATTCTGCTGAGTACAGTATTTCCTTTCAGGTTTATATAATGCAGTTTTGCCATGAAGAAACACAAGCAATTTATACTCTCTAGGCTTTTCACTTGCTATTAAAATAATAACAGCCATCAGAGACTGTGGTTCGTACATTCATATGTGTCAAGTTCACCTAAGGAGGAAAACGGATACCACTGCTCATTTATAAATACATGAAATGTGTTTTAATTTAACTTCATCTATTGCATCCCATTCCCTTGACGTGACATGCACCACTGCTACAGACAGGCTCTTCATGTTCTACAGATCAAAATCCCCACAGTAAATCCTCTCTGTGAGCACTCAAGTACCCCGGAATGACGGCGAGCCCCTGGTGCTGCAGCTCAATTAGCTCCAAGCCCCTCCCAGATTTTTTCCCCCAACATGTGATGTTCTAAAGTCCACTTTTACCCAAGGCAAAGCTGGATACCAAGTACAACACATTCACAGGAGATTTTGTACTGCAGTCCAAGACCAAAGTTCTCCATTTTCACCACCTGTATCCCAAGGAAAGAAGTCTCCTACAGGCACAGAGATGGACAGAGGCTCAGCATCACTCATCATATCCCACAACATAATGCTGGCTCAACAGAACCCATCCTGGACACTTTTAGAGCCTGTTTTGTAATTAATTTCTGTAAGTGGATAATTGACCCATTAAGCTGAATTAGAGCAATATGATAATGCACAAACCAAAAATGTAACTGCTATTTATCTTGCTGTTCAGTCCAGCCTTCAAAACCACTTCAATACAATTGCTACTGCCAATGACTTCTGAAGGAAACAATTTAACATGGCAGGCATCGTGCTGCCCAAGCTTAAAAAAATTAAGAAAAAAAGCCTTTACAATGGCAAACATTTTGTTTTTATGTAGATTGCACAAAATGCTTCCCATTCCTTTCTTAATGCTTTTAATTTTTTTCCCCAGCTTTTTAAGACTGTTCCACTTTCCTCTGCATGACATCCCATGTGGCCAGTATTGCTCAAAGGGAAGGCTTGTGAAGATCATGTCTTCCCCATATAGCTCCAAACATTGCACAAAGACATATATATATATATACATTAAAGGTAACAAGACGAACTTAAACTGCATTATGGTGAAGGGATTTGTGAGCCTGCAAACATTCTTGGAGAGTAGATTACAAGGAGACACACCTCTGAATGGCAGCAATGTTTTGGGTTGCTTTAGTTCAGTAAAATCTATACCTTTTTTTTGATAATCAAGAAGAATCAAGCTTGAAATGACTCTCGTATAAAGAAGATAAAGAAATAGGGCCACAGTGCACAATACATCCCAGCAGGGCAGGGAAAGTTAACTTCATGTCATTCACTCTTCACTGCACAGCTGCTGCTGTTCCCCATCGATCTCCACAGTAATTGCAAGTAGCCGCAGAAAGCTATTTCCAGTGCCAGGACAGTGCTTACCAGAAGCAGTTTTGCTGTTTACAGCACTTTGGGGAAAAAGACGGAGGTATGCAGAGGAAGAAAGGAGATTCTTCTCCCTCAAATTTGTTTTATACTGACGGAAATCCATTGATTTTGTAGGAGGGGTTTTTTTCCTCATTTGCAAGGACAAATTCCACTCCCTGAAATTCCCTGCTCCAAAAATCAGGCTATTTAAGCATAATCTGGGTCTCTAGTGGCAGATACAGCAAACACGAGTCGGGTAGACACAGGCATGACAGCAACAAGACATGAGGCCACAGCAGATGGTCTGCAGTTAGTACTGGCTGGGCAAGAGAAGGGAGCCCAGGTGGGTGACACAGCAGAACATCAGCACTAAAGTCACCTAAATGGGTGAGTTCAGAAATTCAAAGCTCTTGCTGTCCATGGAGTCACTCCTCTGCTCTCAGAGGAAGGTCTCCTGAAGAACAGAGCTGAAACCATACCTTTGGAGAAGGGGCCGAAAGCAACAACCACTTCAGAGCCAACAGAGAGAAGAATTGAGTGGAAAACTGTAGATGAACACTGCAGTAAAGAATTTAAGGATGATGCAAACACATTCCCTGGACATTTTCAGGAAGCAGCCTGTGAAAGGACAGAATCAGCCCATGTAATGCTCTCATGCACAGCTCAGTTAGGATGTTTAGACAGTGTTATGGTGCTGTCCAAGACCCACCTCCCACATGTCACCAGTTAGATCTCTCATAGCCACAGTGGGCTCAGCAGTAGCAAGGAAAGGAACAAGCTATAGTTATCCTAGAACATTTGCAGCTCCTGACGGATCTAGAACTTACTATGGTAAAAGGAAATAAACACTATTTTCCAGTGCTGCAGTTAGCACTTGCACAACCAGGTGTTATAATTCAGCATCTGATGTGATAGTTCCTTACATAGTCCCTGAAGGGACAAACCACCACCTAGAAGAATACAGGGAGGAATCAGGCCCTTTTTCAATAGGAGGCCCAAGAGACTGATGTCTCAGTGAGAAAGCTTTGCAAAGTCATTGAACAAATCTGTACTCTGTTTTCTCTTTAACTGTTTAGCATGTGACTGGCACACAATTTCCAGGCATTATTATAAAGCAATTCATTTCTCTAGACAACAGGAGGGAGCAGTAGGTTTCTCCAGAGTGAATACTGCTCCTACTTTTAGGCTTGGCTAAATGCAACCCATGCAGACTGTGGCAGCTGGCAGGCTCAGCCACAGACCCTGCTGTGAGTTACTGCTAACAACACATTTGGGTTTATTAAGCCTTTTTTCCTCCTCCAAGTGTTATAGTCGTGGTTATGGAGTAATCACAGAGGCATTGTTTAGAAACATTCTGGGAATGAAAAGCCCTCGCAAGGTTCATCTCGGAGCTCTTTAGCTTAGGGATCTACCGGCTGCACCAGAGATGTACCTGCAGCCTGCAGGGTCCAATGCTTCATGAGGGATTAGCCTCAACTCCACAGTCTCCAGCTGCTTCATCCGGGGTGCCCCCTTTCCCTGTCAGGATCTCTACCCTGGCAAAGGTCTTCCCTGACAGAAATGAATGTTCAAATTCAGATTCATGTGCAGCAGCTCCTACTGTGTGTGCTTTGCAGACCAGCTCTGAAGTGGGGGCCACATACGAATGGAGACCCTGAGCCTGCAGCTGAGTGGGAAGGGGGTGGGGGGAATACAGAGGAAGAGTCACAAGCAAACAGGGCCGAGGAGGAGGGACCAGTGCTGCTGGATGGGGTGCAGGATAACAGCAACAAGGCTGTGGGCCTACTGCCCTGGAAATGGATCTGCTTCTCCTATTGTCCTGAAATTCCAGGCTTGGTTCACACCATGTTTAATTAAGGTCTGAAGCTTTCTTTTTTCCCAACAAACAGTGCTGAACAATAATGCTTCTGATTAGCCAGCAAAAGAGATGACTGTGCTATTGGACTGAAAGCTGTAAAGCATCTGTAAAGTCTCAAAAGGTACCAATCTGGGTACCAATATGACGTAGTGGAGGAAAATATGTAATTTCAGGCTCACATATTATAGAGCCAAAGCAAATTACCTGCTGTTGATGTCTTTTTATAGCATTAATGCTGGGAGTGGAGTAATGGCTGCCAAACGAAAACCCGCTCAGCCTTGGGAATCAACTGACAGTCCTAAAGCCAGGAATCATGTTGTTGATGCCCACAGCAGATGGAAATTGATGACAGTAATCTCCATGAGGAGGATGGTAGCTGCACTAAGGCACCCCTGCTCCCCACCACATGTGGCACGACCATCAATCCGATGTGTGTTGTTAGCACAATTCAAGGCTGCAGACCATTGCTGGAGAAAGAAATAAAAAGTCCACAATGAGCAATTGCTGAAGGAAGCAGAGAGGACGGCAATTTTTGTCAGTTCACTGGATGAAGATATGACCCTAGAGCAGTTCTGAAGTTAACACCTGGGTATTAGAGGGACACACGTATGTTTCTGTTCCTACAGCTGCACGGTGTGGTTCCCTCTGTCGGGCCACAGCCCCAGTGCTGCTGCTTTTCACAGTGCTGGCTCACCTAAGGGGGGAAGAGCGATAGTGGAGATGACCTTTAGCGTAGCACCAAAGGTGTATTCTGAAGCGCTGTGTTTCCACTCAAATCCTGTTTAGCTCGTTGCAGAATCAGTTCTGTGAGAGGCTGACATTATGAAGAGTGATGTCTGGTGCCACGCAGGGGTGCTCCATGCTCTCCCCAGCTGCACGAGCACGCGGAGCACACCCACGTGCCTTGTGGTCGGCACTGCCGGCTCAGGGGATTCGGGGCCGCCTTCCTTTCTCTGACTTTCTGGAAAAGACAGAATCAGGCCAACTAACTTTTCGCCATGTGCTGTATTTGCTGCCAGCAGATTTTCTAGCATGTGCACAGCCACAGCAGCAGCCAGATTTTGCTCACCCCCTCTATCCCCATATTTCCATGGATAAATAACCTAGCATACATCAAGATAAATTTATCTCGGGTATAACCTCTGGAATGTCACAGTGGTAAGAACAGAATTATGTGGGCCATAGTACAGATGAAACCGTGTCACTGGAGAAAATAATTTCAGATGCATTTCTCTCACAATTAATAGCCACTAACTTTTTCAGAGGAAAGAAATGTTGAGAAGATTTTGCTAAATGCAAGTTTAAGAGAAAATAGAACATTGATTTTAGAGAATAATTTTCAAATGCTTGTAATGATATGATGTTCTTCTGATACGTAGTTCACAAAATAACCCCAGGCCAGAGTAGGTGGAGACTAACATATTGATTTCATTGAAGCAGACAGAGTATGCATCCACTTGAAAGCTGGCCTTACCCTTTTCCTTTTTTCAGTCAGTAGCAGAATGGCATAATAGAAAAGAATTTTTTAAAATATCCACTGTGGCTGATATAGCTGAAAATATGTTCTGAAACAGCTTTGATGATATAGACAGTGATAGAAAGTGGCCCTTATGATATATCATGATTTACACAGATATCCCTAACAGAACATGAGTTACTTCTTAGAATACATTAATCCTGCAATGATTTGCTGCAATTCTTATGTTAGAAACAAGCAGGAAAGAAATACTCAGAAGCACAAAATAAAACACAGTTAGGTTTGTGTTCTTTCATCTCGGTGTTGGTAGACACTGCTGCAGTATTAATCCTTTTTGTAACAGGATGGTTTGTCTTCCTAGCAGCTGTGGCACATTCTGCTTTCAAGAAAATGGTCCTGAAAGGCTGCTTTGCTCTTAAAAAGGAATAAGAAGGGACTAGAGAAGGCCAACTCAGCTTGTCGCGACCACTGTTTGGAGCGAAAATTTGCTCTCCAATTCCATTGAGATGCTGTGGTTGAACTTCTTCCAGTGTCATCCTCCACACAGTGGTCCCACTGCCAGGGCTGACTGATCCTGCCTTCCATGTCCAGAGGCAGGTGCAGCATCAAACCCAATGCATTATTCAGCTACCAGATTTCACTGCAGATTTGGCACTTTGCTAAGGTACAAAGGTTATTCAGCACACATTATTGCTTAGGGATCATTTGCCTATTCATAGCACACCATTACATTTTCTGGAGTTTTTTAGCCAGGTTGTTCTACACATAGTATATATTATAATAAAATATTCAATACATATTGAAAAGTCATCACTTGTTTTATTTTTGTAGATTGGAGGGTGCATTTCAGGACAACATGAAGCAGATGGGTAATTTTGAATCCCTTGTAGTGGTCTCAAACAAACAGTGAATAACCATTCTTTAAATCTAATGGCAAACTCTATCCAGCAACAGACATTCCTCCTGCATCGGAGGCACTTCTGAGGATTTTGCAAAATATCCCCATCTATGACTTTTTTACCCAGCTCTTCTCCTCAGAGATCCTTTTGCCCATTTCATACATTCATTTCGCATCCACCTCACACATCCACGTCAAGTTCAGTGTCTGAACCTGCATCTCAATCACTGTGCAGTCAACAGAAAGGCTCTCTCCCTTTCCCAAAACAAGGTTGATTGATATTTTCATCAAGCTAAATTTACTTAAGTGGAAAAATTAGATATAAAACCACAAATTAAAAATCCAGAAAGAAAACCACAGCAGTGCAGCATCATTGTGAGGTGTGCAGACTGGCCCTAAACTGTGAAAAACTGTTGTTGTAGAAGTCATGAGTCCTTTTTACAAAGGAGAAAGCAAAGTTTACACAACCCTACAAAAAAAATCCAGTTCCTCCTGTGAAACCTTCAGTTTTTACTGTATGGTGTCCTCTCTGTGTGGGCTCCTCTGCCTCTGTGTATGGCTTTATCACTGCCTCAAATGCCGTCAGAGCATCCCGTGTTTCCAATGGAGCAGGAACTCTACCACCAGCAATCTTTGAAGGTATGAAACCTTTCTAAGTGCCTGATGGCCTTCTGGAGCTTTTCCTTCAGAGCTGACTAGAGTGAAAATAAACTACTTCTGCCACATGCAGTCTCCGCTTTTCAATTTTGTTTAAATTAAACTGTGACCGGCCCAGAACACTTCGACAGCATTTTCCAGAAACAGTGAAGGGAACAGAGAAGAGAATCCTTCCTCCTCTCCCAAATGCACCACCATCCATCAAACAGGACTCTTCACTGCTGACACCCCTCAAGGACACAGTATAGAAATTATTTGCCTCTTGGCTGATGTGCTACAGTCTTTGTTTGGGAAGAGCAGGTAAAGAAGCATGGGAGGAAACATGTGGTTTGTGGCAGTTCCTGGCACGGTATTTTTACTGAGGGTTGGTTTTTTTGTTTTGTTTTGTTTTAATGAGTCTCTTCTGTCTTGCTGTCAGCTGTGGAACAAGTCTTCCTGCACAGAAAGCCCAAATTTTCCATTGCACAGAGACATGAGACTACACCACCCAAGACTAAATGTGTGGTTATTTCCAGCTGGTGGGTGATGCAGAAGAACTCACCCAAAGCCACTGCACAGGTGAGCAGCAAAGCCAGATTCAGACAGGAGCTCCAGCCCAGATTATAGCACAGGTCCTTCTCTGCTCACCCTGTTCAATCAAACCACTACGTCCACAGGAAACCTCACCCCAAGCCCTAGGCAGCTGCATCTGCCAGAAGGAGAAGGGAAAAAGAGAAATATAAGTACTAACAGGCGACAGCCACAATGACTGAACTTCTACTGTCTGTATGCTGTAATTCCTAACAAGGCTCCTCCATAAAAACAAAAGCCTTTTTAACGACGCCTAGGATTAAATCCCAGTCAAACCTGACAAAGAAAAGCTTATTCAGAAACTCTGATTTACTTCTTGGTGATTAATGACACTTGAAAGCAGAACAAACCATCACACCACAATAAACAAGCATAAAGAGAAATCAGCACATAATGGTGATTTATTTCTCTTTACAGAAAACAGAAAAATTACTATTACAGATGAATCAAATGAAAACCATCATTTTTGGCTATAACAAACCTTTTATTTCCAATTAATGTAGCAACTAAGTGTTGTGTTCCAATTTGGGATACTTTAAAACCTTTCTAATAAAAGCAAAGGCCAGTTTCATGGGGGACTGCAGAGAGTGATTTCACAACCACTGCGGAAGCTGCCCTGGGTCTGCGCCGCAGATCTCTGTCCTGGCCAACTCTCTTCTCTGGAAGTGAGAAATTCATGCAGAGGTGCAGTGAGCTGGGGTGGGTGCTGCAGCCTGGGGTCCCTCCCCACTGCCCAGGCTCACTGAGAGCCCACGTTCATTTCCAAGTGGGCCCGCAGGTTGCTCTTGCAAAAGCAGTAAGGTTGATTTGTACCAGTGATATTAATTATGATGTAAATCAGTAAGGTTAATTAAAACAGGGTGTCTTGCACTATCACCATTTTGGTTTGCATTTGTGCTTTTTGAAGCTGTTTTCCCAAAGGAAACCCTTACAGGTTAGAAGAAATTTGCTGCGTCCTTAGGTGATCAGGAGAATACATTATTTAGTATCGAAACACAATAAGCAGTTACACAGATTAACCTTACTTGTACTCAGAATTTGAATTTTTACATTAACTTAGGCAAAAAATGACTTACGTACATTTTGCATTTCATAGATTTTTTTTTTTCTGGTTTTGATTTGCCAGACTGTGTAGTGACGGGAATTTGGATTTTAATTCATAGCACTCAAGAATAAGCTTAAATAATTCCCTAAGTTCCATCTAAAAATTAACTTTAAAAATTTACAAAATAAATATAAAATATCATCTGCCATAACACTGAGCTGACAGACTTTAAGCTGGGTCTCCTCCACAGCTTTAGCACTAGCAGGTTACGTTTTTATTCATAATTCTGTTCATAATTAGAACATAGAGAAGGAGAGAAAAGAAACCCAAAAACTTTATGTTCATTCTATTTAGTCTGCAAATTTTGAATCCACATTATTCAGCTCTTGCAGGAGAACTAGCAGGAATGAATGCAGTCCTCCCCACACTTCTGCAGGAAGGGGCTACAGTGGTTTAGCATGTGAATACTTTCTGACTTCCACCTTTTCTGTAAGTAGACATTCTTTGTAATTTCGAGACCCAGCATGAAGTACTGACCAAAGGATTCTTAAATGAAGGTAGATTTTAACAAGTATTTTTTAAAGACATAAAACTAGCACAGAAAAACCTTAATCCAGACAAGCAATGAACTGTGGCACACACTGACAAAGGCTCTCAGACTAAAAAATATAAAATACAGTTCATATTTTACCTTTTGTATGTTTGTGGCTTATCAAATATAAAACCCAACCTCTCAATCCTTCTATAGACTGCCTTCTTGTATTGGTTTTTCACCTCAGGTGAATTTCAATATTACTTAGTTTTAATAATAGCACATGCTTGATAAGAGCTTTCTCTCTTGGCTCAGAATGAGACCTATATATTAATTTCATTTCCATAATTCCCAATTAACAAAGATACTGATTTCTGATTTCATTCACAATTTTCCACCTGATGCTGCTTCTAATCAAGTAGAACCTTCTCCCAGTCTCTGAAGCTGCTCGGCTGCAGCTGTAGAAGTGTCTCAACATCTGTAACAAGGCTTCAAGGAGCAATCTCACATCTTCCACCTTTTCCAAACAGTGTTCAGAGTAATGATCAGGTCATCAGATCCGTTGAAGGCAGAAAATAATCTAGTAATGGCTTTCTTGGCCTCCAATTTTTCCAACATCTGTTTTTCCTGCTGTGTTTCATATTTCAAACACCTTTTAAAATAAAAAGTCCTCATTTTAACCACACCTGCTGAGTAGGCCATTAATAATATCCCACTAACAGAGACACCAGGATAAATACAAATAATTAAAAACACACTATTCAAGATCAATTTCGATTCCCATTAACTCTATTACCTTCTGCTTTCCATTTAAATATCTTGTTTAACTGTTCATTTTTTATCCAATTATAATAAATCCTGAAAATAAAGAATTTTTCTTTTTATTTCTTGACTCAATCAATGCCAGACAGGTCGTACCTTCCTTTCTAAGCAGACTCATGCAGGAATACACCTGATAGATGTGCAAGGCTGTTCAGGCACCACTAGGAGTAACCACCTGGAATAATTCTAACGGGTCCTTCCTTACGGCTTGAAGATGGAGTTTCACCACCAAAAGGCAAATGCCCAGCCAGCACATGCAGTCCAGGAATGAGACCTGCCAATGTGCTGCTCCAGGGTCTTGTGCTTCTCAAGCTCTTCCTAACTTCACGTGCAGTGCAGCATCACAGGATCACTCCCGCAGTGCCACCCCAGCACTCCCACAGAATTGCTGGTGCCAGCACAGAGCTGCTTCGCCCGGGTGCTACAGAAGTTCACCTGCTTCCTGCAAGTTCTCCAATGGCCTTTTGCAAAACCAGAGGCAGCTTTTGCTTCCTGGTGTATCTAAGTGGCAAGAAGAAAAAATTGTTCTGGGGTTAGTCCGAGCAAGCAACAGGCATGTTTGTAGGTCTGCTACCTGTGGCAGGAAGAGGATGGGAGATGATCAGGAAAAGAGAGTTGGGGAAAAATGCAGCATGAGTGGGCAGGGCAGATTGCTGAGAAACAGAAGAGAAGGGGACATTACTGGTTAGAAAGAAAACAAGTGGGGTTTTTTTTGTTTTGTGTTAACCTAGTTGTCCTGGGTCAAATCCAGTGGAGGCTGGCCAGCTTCCATTAGGTAAGCAGACAGCCCACTGCATGTTCCACTTGGGGACTGTTGTCTCCTTTCTAGAGGCCTTAAAGACACCTGCTAGGGCTCTCTGCTACCATGGCCAAACATTGCGTGCAACTGAAAATATGCTTTGTTTATTTAAATGGGACTTTAACAGACTGTAGGGCTTGTGGACCACTGTCAACAGCAGTGAATCTGTTTACTCAGAAAACAGGTGCAATGGAAGCAAGGGCTCTGCCCCCCTTGGCACATAGCAGGATGCTGGCAGCAGAAGGAAAGGGAAGAACCCACAGGATAAGAGAAGTCTGAAGGATCAAGAAGGCCAAGATGGAGATATTTCAATCTCCCCTCCCCAGCCCCTTCTTATCCCAGAGGATAAGATCCCACATTCACTCCTGACTGTGTGATAAGATGATGCTCTTTGGCATTAAGATCTTGCTAAGTGATACATTTTTAGGAGATTGTCCAGTGCAGTAGTCTCCTTCTGGACCACATCCCAGCATTTTTCCTGCTCCGTGGCCCCACACTCCAGCCGCGCTGGATGACTGGTCATAGATCAGCTGCAACTGTGGGATCCCAAGCTGCAAGAAGCCTGTAACACGCTGTCCAAAGCATGAGTCACGCATTCCCCATGCAGGCTGCACACAAGGGGACGGACCAGCCTTGGTTCTTCTCTTTAACCACTGTATTCACTCGCTGCAGTTTGGAGTTAGCCACCTCTTCCACTGGCAGGCAGCACACCTTGCTCTGAGATAACCTGTGCTGGCAGAGATGATGTGTTTGGGAGGAGAGGGAAGGAGCAAGAAGTCCCATCTTGCAAAGAAGATTTTTGTGACTTAAATTCAGTCCTCAACATGAGCATTTGGAGAGAAACCCAAGTCCAGAGACTCCAAGTCAGGTCCTCTTTGGGCGAAAAGCCAAGGAGATCCCAGGAGCAAGGTGCCACAGTCGGCAAATCAGACCAAGAGTTCCAGGAAGAAAGAAGAGAGGCTCTGTGTGTCCTCACAACTTCAGATATAATACACATAGGACTGCAAAACATGTTAGAGCAGTTGTATGAACGGATGTGTAAACAGACTGTTGTCATCTAGTATATCTAACAAATCTAATCAGAAGTAATGAATACTGCTAAAAGCCTATTGCAATGGTATCACCCGTAGTATTTAAGAGTCAATTTGCAAAGGCTATCAGTTTCTTTCTTCCTTTTCAGATGTGTTTTGTTGATGTATTGATGATTTTGTATCAGGTTCTGCTCCTGTCCAAATGCATACTCACTTCAGTTTGTGATTATAAAAACACCTCTATCTGTCAGTTCTCCTACTTCCCAAAGGCAAAAGGGTCAGATTAATTAGTAAGAGACTGTCAATTACAAATCTAATGAATGCGTTGTGAAATCTCAGAAATTAACAGTAAACAGGACAATTTGCTGGCAAGTCAAGAAATCTTTATCTCAACTGCAGCTGTGCCTCATAAGGACATTTGCAGGCAGAACACAGTAGTGGCAACGATCACTTTTAAGCAGGAAGATGCACAGGAAATGTCAGACACACATTTGGATGTGTGTACAGTTAAGGATGTGGCACAAAGCCTGCTGAAGCCAGTGGGTCTCAGAACCCAAAATTTAGATACTTTCTAAAAACAACAACAGCAGCAACAACAAAGCTGGATGTATTTATGATCCATGACTGATTACAGCTAAATACAGTCAAAGGGAACTGCTTTTCCTAAATTATATTTATCAGGAGAATTTTTTGATTTAAACACTTGCATAGCTGTAACAATGTTATCTAATTTTGGCAGAGTAGAATGGAGTAGACTGACTAAAATCAGGTTTGCAAACATGCACTAAGAGACACGAGGCTTCACATGACTCATCTTCTTCTCTACTAACCGCCTCCCTGATAGACTGATGGAGAGATCCTCCACAAGGATGGTAATTTTTTCAATAAAGGCAGAAGATTTAAAGTAACCATGTTATGAGCAATAAGAAGATACTGCATTTGCCCTGAGGTAGCACATTCATTTTCAAGACATCTAGCAATAGAAAACCTCTTATGTGGAGAAGGTGCCTTTAAATACTGTCCTGGAAAGGTAGTTAAATCTGAATGAATGTGTTAAAGTCTATATATCCTCACCACCTGCCACAGGTGGGCTTTGCTGGGAAGTCACATTATAAAATAGTGTGACATGGAAATATATGTAACTTGTTCCAGGAGGAGCAATCCAAAAGAAAAGCACCTGAGTAGAAGCTGTTTCCAAAAGAAGAGTGCCTCAATTTCAGTAGGCTTACACTCCAGGAGTCTCCCTATGCCCATTTTGCAGACAGTGAATCTGTTTTGCCCAAACTGACCCCAGTGTTAGCACAAGTCTAGGAAGAAAGTCCAGGTCTTCCCAGGCCCTGCTCGCATTCCATCCACCACATCCCACCATCTTCTTTCTGAAATCCATCCTTTCCCTGGGGGTCTGTAAGGTGGCAATCAGAACAAATCAATGTTCTGCACTAAAATGGTGAAGTTGATGAGCTCAGTACTTTCTACCTTCATCCTTCCAGCTCAGAGAAGAGCTCCTACATGCCATACACACCTCACGTCCTCTAAAGGCTAACGAGGGACAGGGAAGACACAACACTGCTAGAACAAGGCTCTTATCAGTGCCTCCAAGACCACGCAGGCAGGCAGCAGGCTTACAACACTCTGGGACACAGGGGGCTCTCTGTGATGATGCATTCTAGAAAATGTAAGCAGTTAATCAAAACAACGCTGGGTGACGCACATCAGTGTAGGAAAGACAAATTGTTTCACTGGCAAGGATGGCAGAAGGACAAACACTGCACCTCTCCTGCAAACAAGAAGTGTGACTCCAAGTTCTGTACATGCAACTCAGTTAAAATTTATCATGATACTAATAAACTGTGATCATGCCAATGCAGACACTAAGTTCAGCTTAGCTGAGTGCCATCTGACCAGATGAGCTTCACAGTCTCTGCACAACTGCTGCTGACACAGGGCAACCACAGCCCCACTACAGCTGGAAAAGGTCTGACTAGCACTTTAAGTCAATGATACATAGCTGATAGGCAGGGAAGATAGGCAGAAATAACAGCCCTGGGGCTAAAAGTGGTGAACTGACATTTGGAGGGGCTCAGAGAAGGATAAAAAATGACCTGTACCAAGGGAGGAAGCCTTAAAGGCCATGGAAGAGGGCAGAGTGGTTTGTACTTTCCATCACAGTCTAAACTTTTCATGCCACTTACCTACCTACCTTCTGTTCCTGGCTAGACTCCTGGGGCTTTATTCCACTAAAGACTTCAAATTGGGCAGCCAGGAGAGGCAATGGGAAAACACCCACAGTTTCTCTTTGTACTACACTCCCACAGGTTCAACTACTCTGGTGCTCCCAGTCCTCTCTCTTCCCTCAGGCTCCTGGGTGTCTTCTGTGAGGAGCTCCCACCACAGGAACCAGCAACACAGAGCTGCCCTGGTGTTTGCACTGCCAGGGCGGGCTATGAGGAGCTCCTGATGCTGGAGGCTGCACTAGAGAACAGGCATGTGTAAAGCAGGGGCCTTGTGATAAGGAGCAAAGTTACTATTTAACTGATTTAATTGGTGTAATTGAAGGCACCATGCCTCGTTTTGTTACAGGAATATGAAATAGTCACATCTCATTCTCTCTCCCACTTTATACGCAGAAACATAATGGCACCAAGATTAGACTGACTGGGAATAGCTCCATTTTCTCTGCAAGCAAAAAGTCAAGGAACTTTGTATTTTTTTTAAACGAAAACTGAGATTAGTCTTGACATTTAGAAGCTTCCAAAACTGGCAGGCCCTAGAGCCAGGGACTTTGCAGTCCCGAGAGGGCAGCTGTGCAAATTCAAAGAAATGAAGTGCAAGGAAATTGCATAAGTTGACCTCCTCTTCTGCAGCGGGGAGAAAAAGCCCAACACTTCCATGCTTCACTGGGCAGGCATTCATGAAGATGAGAAAAATATTATGATCAAAAGCTGTCTCCAGAAGGAAACTTGCTGAGGCAGCTGGTCTCCATCCCAGCTTAAAAATTCAACTCTACTGGTCCCTGTAGAGGAGCAGGATCCTGACACAAGCACGTTACCTTTGGCTTTCTTTTCCTATGTGACTTCACAACACTTATGCCTGTAGATGAATGAAGCCTCTTTGCACAGCCACTGTCATTTCACTTGCAGACTGAGGCAGCAATCTCACAGAGGGGAATTCAGTCCAGCCAGCCCGTGAATGCATCTTTTCTGTCTTAAGGAACTGCAACACAGCATTTTCAGCCAGAAAGAAGGCTTGGTTGTTCAGCACCTTTTGAACACATGCTTCCAGATGAAAAATATCTGCCTCTATAATTAAGGGTAGGGTGCTTAACTAAATATTTCTTTTGTCAGCCATTCATTTTAAAATGAGAGTTTGTTGCTGCATTATGCCATTTCAATATTGGATTGCCCTCAACCAGAACATCTGTGTACTTAACCAGCTGCTTTAAACAACTGCCTCCTTTAAATCTAAGTGAAACAGATTATGTGCTTTATTATAGTCAAATTTCACTGTGAAGTTCATTCTGTCATTGTGCCATAGTTGGAAAGAAGAGAATTATCAATTTATTTCCAAATTAAACAAAAAACTAAAAACCAAACCTCTCTTACTAAAGGGACAGCAACTACCACCTTATAATTGTGATAATGATGTTAGCACAGGAACATTTAAAATTATTTACATATTCATCTGCTTAATATTTGCTAACACACTTGGAAGCATGCCCCAGGAAACACACAGGTTCAGTCACTCTGCAGCTGGCAAGAACAGGGGAAGAAGAGATCAGCTCCTGGGACACGTAGATAATTGTAGCCTTTAGTTCAGCATAGGCTTGGTTGGAATAACTATTGGCTCAGGATATTCATGTGCACTTTTCAATGCATAGCAGTATCTCTCAGAGTAGCGAGATGCAAAAGCTCAGTCAGGTATAAGAAGGGGTATGGGATTTCTTGTCCCAGAGCTCAGCTTTTAAAACAAAAAGTTATCAGTCATCCTTGGGACAATTTAAAATGTAAACCAGATATAATGGGCCCATCTGCCCAAGATTTCAGAAAGCATGAACCATACTCAAGGTCCACCCTTAAGCTGTTTGCTTTCATTATTCCTTGTTACTTCAATGGTTAATGAATTATAAGCCAGACACAGTGCAGGAATAAAGTACTACTGCAGGGAGAAAATCCCCAGCTACTCTACAAAAAGCACAACGATTTGAGACTTTGACAAGATGATGTAAACAAGAGCACAGGGATTATTTTCTTGAAGGGAATTTCCTTTTTAGTGTTTGCAAACTACTGCACCAGTGAAACCAGGCTGGTCTAGGATGACATTTAAACAAAACACTTCAGCAAAACAAGTGGTTTCAGGCAAACATTAGCTATCCCAGCTTCATCTAATTGATTGAAAACATAAAGATGGTAACACCCAACTGAGATGACAAACGTCACACATTGTCAGTGTAAGTCACGGACCAGGAGAAGCTCAGATACACTTTGACATACCCACTTTTGTGTTTTGGGTATTTAATATACCTGGAACCTTTTGAAATCCCCTGCAATTCTCTCCACGACTTCTACAGCATCCCAAAGGGTAGACAGGTAGAACAAGAAGGAACCTATTCTCAGAGGTTTTGTCATTTGGATAAGTTTTACTATTCAGGAACAGGTAGCTCTTTGGACTTCTAAATATTTCTTTCCCTTTGAAAGATTCATGATGCCTCAGTACAGAATTTCAGTGCTTTGGATGCTATTACATATACGTAAGAGAGCCAAAACACAACAAAATCACAAGGCACATCATCCAACTTAACATACAGAGACGGCTTTTATAAATAGCCTGTATGAATACACAGGAGCTCACAATAGCAGTTAGTATAAATTAACCTGATTATGTCAGTATAAATACTAATGCAGAAGTGCTTTGGGTACCCCTGCAAAAGTGGTCTTCAGATGGCTGTGTAAGCATCACAGGCATTGCATTCAAAATATATTTCTAGGAGCATTTAAAGAAAACTGAAAGAAAAACTTTATCCCAGGGGATGTGGTAAGTAAGAATGAGATTAACAACAAACAGCTCACTAAATGCTCCCTACAAGAGGGCAGTAGGTGATCCTGTTGGAAGAGGTGCTTGCGCCCCAGTCAGAAACCAAGTTCTGCCTTGACTAACACCATGTTTTACAAGGGAGCTTATTTACTCCATTTCCTGAAATAAAAAGATGCATTCAAGCAATAAACCAAATTCAAAGCTGTGGTCTAGCCCAAGTCAATGAGACAGTACCTGGGTCATTCCCATGTTTGCACTCGAAAACTGTAGTTAAGTCTAATGGACATTGAAACACAGGGGCCAGGGGCTGAAGTAAAGAAGATGAAATGCAAAGGGACACATGCAAAACCCCACCACAAAAAAGATAAACTCCTGTAAGCCACAATTTCAGCCAGATGAAACACTAGAGCCGCTTACACTCTTCTCACTTCTGCTTCACCTCGCCCAGTCCAGACAACCTCTACGTGTCACATCTTCATTTGGACTCCCTTAAAATCAGAAGAAATGAAAGTGTTTCTAGAGCGTGCTTCATCTGCTCCTAAAGTAGGTGGCTGAAACAGGTCAGATGAATCACGTTAGCAGCAGTTTTTTCTCTCCATTGATTACACAAGGAGCCTACAGGGAGCAGGACAGATGTAGACATTCAGAGTTAGGAGAAATGAAGCTCATCTCAAACATCTGCACAACTGCATCCACAGCACTACTTATCCTCTCATGGCTGAAAGTGGGGCTAATTTCCACTGCACAAAAAAGACATAAGTAGAAGACAACCAACATTCTGAAGTGTGCTATCAAATGTGAATTCCCAATATGGCAAGGTCTTTCTTTCCATTTCAAACATTTGAATTAAACCCATGGGTTGAAAGAGTCTGAGCCTGATCCCTATTCCCAATACTACATCTAATCTGGATTCTGACCTTTGGCATATCATTTAACCTTACTTTTCTTACTAACAGCAAAGTAGGGATAATTATAACAATTCTGCCAGCATGCTGAGTTATTTGATAAGCATCTTGAAAGTGTTCTGAGATTTCTGTGCTCCTCATCAAAACAGTGATACTATTAACTATTATATGAACACTGTCGTGATTACCATTACAAAGACAGCATTTATCTGATATTTACCTTTAAAATAGCTGATCCTAATTTTCATGTGCTTTGAATAGTCCTTCTCAGTCATACTCCCATGCCTATTTCTCTGGGATTTGTATCTTCTGATCTGACACTTTGCAAGTTTATCACCAAGTTCCCTTTTCCTGTTGCCTCTTAAAAATCAAGTACTAATGAAAAAAAATCATTCTTTGCTTTCTGCCTAAATGTGACTATATATAAATAGACCTCTCTCTATATATAAAAGCCCACACATTCTGCCATTAAGTGTAGCAGACAAATAGATTTGAATTGCAGTAGTGTAAACAAACCTGCAGCCTTTTGCCAAATCTAGTGGACATATATGAATAATTCCTGTCCAGAAGCCACACTTGAACCACTGTACACAGTAATTTGGGCTAGAAAGCAAAACAAATCATCATTGTCTCCATCCTCTATTCTCACAACCCCAGCAGGGAAAGTTCAAGGAAAGTGCTCTCATAAAACAAACATTTTCATTTACAGAATGATGTAGAAATACACACACACACACAAATATATAGGTACGTATGTTTATGGATACATATACACACATACAGTCATGTTTCAGAGGAAAGGCATCCTTGGACATGGAAGACCCATAGGGGCCTGGATCTCAGTCATCAGTGCCACTCCCAGGATTTAGGACACCCTGTACCTCAATTTCTCTGCCTTTAACAGCTGGTCTAGGGTGCAGCACCCCAAGACCATGGACACACAGGTACAATGTCTGGCAGCATCTACACTAAACCCCAGCACTAAAGAAAAATCCTCAGTTCTATGGCACAACTGCCACTGTCAGATTTGATCCCCTCTCGAATTTACAGAGATTTTGGACTGAAGACTAGAGTCTGCACTCTGGATACCAACTACAAAGCCCCGATGACTCCTCCAGCCCATGTTCCTGGATGGATGGCTTCCCATGACACACATTTCTGGGGATTGCAGTGAGAGGCTGCAATTCCAGCTAACTCAGTGCACCTGCACAGCCCCACTTGCTCACCAGCTCTGTCCCCACTTGCCTCGGCCTGCTTGAACATCCAAGTAAAACTCAAACTGACAAGGAACACCTGTTTCCATAGCTATTTTCCACACCCAGCTACATCTAATTCTTGCTTCATTGCCCTCTTTAAAGTTTCATAAAGGTTTCAGTGAGCAGTCTTAGTTCAAGTTTCTGACTTTTTTACTTAATGCTTCCATGGCTGATCTCAGACATCTGAAGAAATCTGGGTTTAAGTAATCTGCTCAACACAGAAAGCCCTGGAAATATGCTTTCTGCTCATCATCATCTTAAACCACAAGGGCAAAGCTGCAGTACAGTGTGTGTTTTTGCTATATAACAATGCAATGGCAGGGTTTTGCTTCCTTTGCATTGGATTTTCTCAACCGCTCCTCTCCCAGATGGATTCAATATAAATCAGGATGTATGTCTCAAAATGCATTCTTAAAATTCAAGTTTCTTTTCATGGCACCCACCAAAAATCTCTGTATCATCCTTTTAAAGTACTGAGAAACAACTAAAAGACACAACTGAGTTTATAGATTCATTGTTATAATTTAAACACATGTAATTGACAAGCATGCGATCAGGTTATAAACATCTGAAAACCTCAGAAATCCTGAGAAAGCACCAGAAACTTGATTTTGGCGAAGTATGGACAGCTGATTGCTGTACTTGGATCACAACACATACTGGGGAAAGTGATGGGGTAAAATCCCCAAGAAGTGAAATCATAGCAGATTTCTCAGAGCTTGGTGGGACCCCAAAGGTGTCAATCCCTGTGTGTGACAGCGAGGCAGCAGCTCCTGCCTGAGCCCCGAGCTGGGGCTGCCATCCGTGGTACAGCCAGGCCAGCCAGACTGGCCCCAGATACTTCAGACAGAAAAAACCAAAATGGCAAAGGAAAACACATTCCAGACCTCAGGAGCCATATGGTGCATCTACAGGGAAAACTGGTCCGTATCTGACCCCTTGCTTTCCCCTCACCCACACACACAAGAGCAGCCAGCTGAAATCTCCAGTATTTGGCCAATTGAGGTTATCCTGACGCAGACCCAGAGCACACAAGTGTGGCTGGAGCTGGAACGTGGGAAGCTGCAGGAACTGAGGTCACACCCACACCCAATGCTTGTGCACTTGCAGGCACAGATGTGATCCCTTCTGGGGAGAGAAAATTGTATCTGAAAGGAGCGGAACTGCGGTGGGAGCTGAGGTGATGCCAAGTGCACTGTGATCCCTCCAAACAAATCCCTCCACTTCCGAAGTCCCAGTGCTAGGAAATCACATTGCATTTCAGGATTGATTTTTCTCTTCCTTCAACCTTCAAAAGTAGGATATTGTTACATCTTGGTCAGCAATGTCAGGATTTTCCACAAATCAGACATCGTTTTCATGTCATATTACCTAGATACTTTTCATGGGTACCCAGTGGGTACTTCATTTTACCCTTCTTCTGTAACAGCGTGTTTTCTGCCTTCTTCTTTTCACACTGCACTTTATAAATAGTTTAAATAAATGCCTATCTTTGTTTAATGAGCTTCTGCTGTCTGAGTGAGCTTTGAAAATACTATTAGTTATATGGAGTAGCTAAAAATTACTATAGGGGAGCTACTGACATGAGTGCATTACCTTTTATTAGTACTAATAATCTTGCTTAACAAGCCAGTACAGTATTTGAAGAGTCATCCTCAAGCTTTGAGAGAGCTCCTTTTCCAAAGGCAGTGCTGAGGGTTTCCCCATCCTTTGTATTACTAGTCCAAAGTGTACAAAGTGTACTATTACTAGTACTTAGGACTCATAAATCCTTTGGTGTTTCTCTTACAACAGCATTGTCCCAAAACCAGAGCGGGACCAGTCCAGCTGTACCATGCAGCACACCTACATTTGACTCACCAGACTGCCTCACTTGCTTTAACACATGGTGAAGCTTGGGCTGCATTCTTTATTTTCAAAGGGCATGTAAGATGGTGCAATTATCTGGCTTACCTGGGACATGCAGTTATTTACACCCAAGCAGTGCTGTGGCTGCGTGTGACCCACAGGCTCTAGGCAAGAACCTCTTTCTGTGGTGACAGGATCATGAGCAAAACGCACTTCATTTGCTCTAACAACATCCTGCTGGGTTACAAGTGATTTTTTTCTGGACTTTGTCCCTCTTGTGTATGTGTTTCGACCAGCATCACCTGCCTATATTGCTCTGCCAATTGACGACGTGCACCGGTACATCTTCCTGATGAAGTAGAAATCACACAGGAGATATTGTAGCTTTCCAGTTTTAGTGTGTTCCTGTGGAAGATGTTTTCATCTTAAAGTTGTATTTTCCCACAACTTGATTCAACATGATGCACCGAAAAATCATACATGGAAGAAAATAGCAGATTCTACAGTGTTAGGGTCAAAATGCCTGCTCCCCCCATTCTGCAGTATACACAGAGAAGTTTAGGATCACATTTTCCATACTGCTCATCACTGAAAAACAAACAGAAAGTTTCAAATAATTCAAATATTCCACATCTATGTGAGCCTTTAAAGACAAAGGCCAATTTTCTACATAAATAGCATCCAGCTGGTCCTCCTCCCTGGAATAATCAGAGTCGATACATGCTCTTGTGAAAATCTGAACCATGTAAAATGAATTCTTCTTGATTTTTAAAATATGGTTCTTAGATTTCCATTCCCCAATTCAAACAAGAATGTGACTTTGATCTCAAATAATTTGCAATGCATGTCAAAAAGGGTCTTATCTGTTACTTCCATTTTAATGCCACTTTATAAGAAACAGCCCCTTGCCAAACAGCAGCTAAGCTGTGATGGCTGGGCAGAACAGTGTTAACTACACGAATTGGCATCAAAAAGTGCTGTCTCATGAAGCAAAGACAATCTGTAGAGGCAAGGTTGACAGCAATAGTTCTTTTATTATACCAATTCTTATAGTAAGAAGAAAGGACAAGTTTTTTAATACTAAACCCTCCTTCAGTCTGAAAAACAAGTTTCAATCATCTCTTTTCCTAAATTTTTACCTGTCTTTTTCTCCTATTATTTCCTTTAAGCCTGTTTTTTCCCCCTTTCCTTCCCTCCCATGGACAAATTTAATGGGAAATTAGTCTGAGGCTTTACACCACCACTAACGATTTATACTTAAATGAAAAGCAGAAGTTTTACTTCAGAGAATTATCTTTCTTCTGTGTGGCTTTGATAGGTTCTTTGTTTGAAACTTTCATTTCAGATCCATAAAGGGCTCTGTAACCATAATCTTGCCTGGTTTAAGCAAGTTATAAAAGCTGGATTAATAAAATACATTCCCTCTCCCTTCAAACACTGCCTCATTTATATCCCTAGACCATAACCACTTCAACAGCACTAGAATAGGATGTTTTATGGAAATACATCAGATTCCTTAAGCACAGTGCAATCTCTTGTGCTCTGTAGCTAAATGCCTAAGACACTTGCCTAGGATGTGGACAATCCAGATTTAAACCCAATGTTGCATGGTTTTATGAAGAGTTTTTCATCCCAAGTGATCCAGAATCAAACTAGAATTCCAGTTTAAGCCTTCATATCCTGAACCAACAAGGGGACACCACGTTGCCGATCCATCCACACCAAAACAATCATACTACAACAGAGTATTAAAGTGTGTATTTTCACCAAAGAAGAGCTGGAAAAGCTTTATCCACCTTCAGTTTCAGATTTAAACCTTCAACTCTACATCTGTGATACAGAGCCATAACCCCTGAGCCCAGCCTAGATGATTGCATCTTTGCTGGGCCATTATCCCCAAATTTCATGGCACTCTGCAATATCAACTCCATCTGCTGCATGCATCTTTTGCTTGGGAAAGTTTTCCTCTACATTTCTCTCACCCAGGTCACTTCCTTTCTTCTTCAGAGCTCATCTTTGCTTTCATTGCACCTAAATGTAAAGAAATGGGCTATTTCAGATTCTTCAGTCTTATCACCTTCCCCTGCTCTGCATTAGCTGCAATGAAGTAAAACCAAGTGTCAGCTTTCTCTGCCTGCTTTTGAAAGGTAATACTGCAAACACCCAGTGGACAAGTTTTTTTCATAACCTCAACTAAGCCATGTTATTGTCTGTTGACTTTAATTCTGTATAATCTCACGCACCAACACAGCAGTACACTGATATGAACAAACCTCAACATTTGTTTTGAAGTTTGGCTTTTCAGCTATTGTGTCACCTCATTTTTATTTTTCCACATGTGTGCTTTAATATACTCTCATGATGTTTTGTATGAGCCACTTAAATCATGAGGTTTTCAACCTCATTTTACAGGCAGCTGGTCTAAACCACAAGTTTGTATGATCCCAGTCTGAGATAAGTGAATGGGCATACACAGAAAGTCTCCAAGGATGAATGGCACCAGGCTTGCAAAACCCTTACATCTAAAGGAGAGTTTGAGATACAGCTCTGGGCACAGCTCTTGTGTAGGAATGGCAGGGAGCAACTTTCCCTAGTTTCTGCCTGTTCTCACACAAAATCTCAAAGGGAAAGTGAAAGGCTCATTCCTTACAAGAGCAGTGAGTTCTGCAGATGGAAGGTGATTCCAGGAACGAAGCATCACCTTTAGTGCCAGTTGGTTTTTTCCCCTTTAGCACTCTATCTTCTCCACCTTTAGTTTATGAACATACAGCTTGTGAGGATGGGGTTCTGCAGTCAGCTTCTCCTAGCAGCTGGTGTTGGGAGGTCCTACCCTTCCTCCTGTGCCCAGAGAGGCATGGGTCACCTCATCCAGCTCTGTACTCCTGATTCCTGCAGGAATCAAAACAGCTCCCAGGAGAACAAGGTTTGGAGTCCAGCCCAACTCATGCTAGAATAAATGGAAAAAAATGTCTTCCCCTTCAAAAGCAACACGATGACCTTTCAGGATTAAAACGTGTCATAGGAAGAAGCCCCCATATCCTGGATCTACCTTATGAATAGCAGAAATAACAAGACCAGCAATTTGATCCATTTGGCCTTGTTGCACAAGAAAAGGCAAGAGGAAAGTCAGACATCCATGCTGTCCTGTAGCTGAAGGTAAGGGCAGGGACAGAGATAATTAGCACCTCTGGGAGAGACAGCAGGATAGTAAAATCAAGCATCCACCCCTAAGAAGCTGGCACTGCAGGTAAGAAGCAGTGGGCAGCAGCTGTTTTCCATGAAAGTTCAGCTGAAGTGCTTCAAATCTTTATAGGCTTTATACTAAGGCTTAGAAAACGCAGAGAGGACTGAGAATGACTTGCTCTAATGGATGCCCACAGGTACATTTAAAAATTATCATAAATTTTGTTATTTAAAGACACCATCTCTACTCGTGTTTGTTTTCATTTCAAAGATTGACATCAATTCCCGTGTATCTCTATAACTACCTTCAGTTCTGAAAAGTGTCTGGATCCTCCTTAAGCGACAGCAGACACTTCTTGTTTGTAAATATTATTACAAGGTTGGTTAAAGAAAGGAGGGGGGGCTAAACATGTTTTGGAAATGAGAGAGTTAAAAGAGGGAGGAGGGAATAAACATGTTTTGGAGATGATAAAGACAACAGAAGAATGCAAAAACAGGTCATCATGCCTAGAAGGCAAAGGGAACAGAGAGGAAATTCCTTGGGTTTGGAAATTAATTACGCTGCAGTAGGTCTCAGGTAGCTGAACCAAGGCTTTGGCACCAGTGAGGCTGGTGCTCTGTAGGGTGCACAGTTCGACCAGAGAAAGGATGGGAACACTCCATACATCCACAGACAGCCCCGTGTTTCAGACACTAAATACACACACCACAGAAAATTTAATTTAACTGTGACCGGAAATTACCTCCTAGCATAGACAGAGGAGTTCCTCCAATCCAATGAATATCCTGGGATAAATCTCCTTTCGTATTTGTATTTGGGATAAGATTCTATGCCCAGACATCAGAATATTTTCCCCTTAAAACTTGGCCAAACCTGACTCCAGCATCTCTAACAAAGAGTCTATTTTCCTCTTCAGTAGAAATACTTCAACACAAGCCACTATGAGGAAAGTACATGCTTATCTTCATTTCCAGCAACAGCATTCTCACATTACTTTCTTAGAAGTATTTCTCTCTTGCTCTTCAAATGTCTCTGTGCTAAACCACTGAAATATGTGGCAACTGCAGTGTCAGTTGTCACAGGGAAAAATATGTCAGCAAAAACATTTGATTCAATCTGCTGTTTAAGGAAGCAACATTTCCTCAGGGTATATGCCTTGTGTGGATAAATAACAACTGTCCAAAATCCAAGGATCTAAAATCAATTTCCAATATCAAAGAGAGATTTGAGGCAACCACCTTCCATAAAGGAAAAATGCAAAACTAGTTCCTTTCCCTCCTTTTTAAATTTAGTGCAAGAAGGACATCAGCCTCTTGGAGTGAGTCCAGAGGATGGCCACGAAGATGATCCAAGGGCTGGAGCACCTCTCCTATAAAGACAGGCTGAGAGAGTTGGGGCTGCACAGCCTGGAGAAGAGAAGGCTCTGGGGAGACTTTATAGCAGCTTTCAATACTTCAAGGGGCGACAAGAGAGCTGGAGTGGGACTTTTAACAAGAGCATGGGGTGACAGGACAAGGAGGAGGGGGAATGGCTTCACACTGGACGTGGGGATGTTTAGATAGACATCAGGAAGAAATCCTTTACTGTGAGGGTGGTGAGGCCCTGGCACAGGTTGCCCAGAGAAACTGTGGATGCCCCATCCTGGAAATGTTCAAGGCCAGGTTGGATGGGGTTTTGAGCAATTTGTTCTAGTGGAAGGTGTCCCTGCCCATGGTGGGGGAGGGTTGGAACTAGATGGGCTTTAAGGTCCCTTCTAACCCAAAACATTCCATGATTTCATGAATTTGTGTGCATCCATGTAAGGACAAAAGGGAGGAACATAGCCAGCTGTTTTGCTGGTGGACATAGTCTATTGAAGAGAAAGCATTGAGCAAGCAGAGACTTGGCAGGCCTGCAGCTCTTGGATTCACACGTTTGTAGTTCTTTTTTAGAGCACCTACAGGATATTTTGAACATGATAATACAATCAGAGAGTTCAGCTGTGCAGGTTAGAAGATCCTGCAACTAATTATAGTCTGCCAAAATACCATTCTTGAGTTTTCTCCATTTAAAACTCATTTTCTCCCTTTCATTTTAACATCTTTTGAACTCAGAACTAACAATTACTCCACAAAATTTTTCCCCTGTTGTCAGAAAAGATCACCTGCACCATTTGGTGTGTTTTTAACTAGCTGCTCCATCTAACCCGGAAGGTCAGAGTCACCAAGTGGAACAACAATTTGTTCCACTTCTCCAAACTGGTGCAATCCCATCACACGAAAGCTACTCTCTTGTAGCAACTGAAATAGTCTATTGGCAGTTCTCCTGATGCTTCTTACTCATCAATATGATCATATTTCTTGTAGCAAGGAACAGCAATCCTTTTCTGTTGTCACAGAGCCATAGAATGATTTGGGTTGGAAGGGACCTTAAAGATCATCTTTAAGTACCAACCTCACTGCCAGTGGTACCTTCCATGTTCTTGGGATTGCCCCAGCCCAGGTGCAGGACCTTGCACTTGGCTTTGCTGCACCTCATGAGGTTCACATGGGCCCACTTCTCAAGCCTGTCAAGATCCCTTCCCTCCAGTGTGCTGACTGCGCCACACAGCCTGGTGTCACCAGCAAACCTGCTGAGGGTGCCCTGGCCCCACTGTCCATGTTGCCAACAAATATGCAAACAACGCCAGTCCCAATACTGACCTCTGAGAATGCCACACTCACCACTGGTCTCCACTCTGACCTTGACCTGTTGACCACAGCTCTCCGAGTGTGACTATCCAGCCAATTTCTCATCCCCAAGGGGTCCATCTGTCAAATCCATTCCTCTCCAGTTTAGGATGTTGTGCAGAACAGTGTCAAATGTTTCACAAAGATCCAGGCAGATGATGGCAGTTGCTCCTCCCTTATCCACCAACACTGTGAACTCATTGCAAAAGGCCACCAGGCCACCACATTTGCCAGGGATGATTTGCACTTAGTGAAGCCATGCTGGCTGTCACCTCACCTACAGTTTCCTAAAGTTGATTGGCTATTCAAACTGCAGTTGCACTTCTGAAAATTAGGGTTATTTAAAAGGCCTTCTTCTTAGGAATTTTCAGCAGGAAAAGCCACAGGAGACAGGCCTGCATCCCTTCAGAGCACCAGCCTCTTGTTCCTTTGATAAACCATCCTGATGCTTCTTGTGGAATGGGGAAGGAAAAGCCACCTGTCTTTTACTCTAATGTCCATCTTTAAAAAATGATTATGTTTGTCCTTTATACTGTTCTTTAATAAACATGCCACACATGCTGAGGTACCTATACTGTCGGCAGTGAAATCACAGAATCATGGAATATCTCAAGTTAGAAAGGAACTGCAAGTATCATTGAGTCTAATTCCCTGCTCCTCACAGGACTACCTAAAACCAAACAACATGACTAAGAGCATTGTCCAGGCACTCCCTGAACTCTGACAGTTTGGTGCCATGACCACTTCCCTGAGCAGTATGTTCCAGGGACCCACCACCCTCTCAGTGAAGAACCTTTTTCTAACGTCCAATCTCAACTTCCCCTGATGTAACTTCATTGCATTTTCTTGTGTCTTATTGTTGGTCATCAGAGAGAGGAGAATGCTGCAGTCAAAGTCAGAGCAGGCGTTTGATGGGCACCTGCCACCAGAATTCACTTTTGCAGAATCACATTAAAATCAAAATTCTTCACTAATTTGGGGTATTCAGTTTTTTGTTTGGCAGCTGCAAAAGGAGAAGCTTAGACATCAGAATTGCTGTGTGCTGATCCAGTTGTGCAGTTAAACTCAGTCATTAAATGCTTATAGGTACAATAAACTCAATGCTTTCATCTGCCCAAACACATCACTTGCTCCCAGGAGACATCACCTGATGCTGCTGCTGCTTTGGGGATCAGCAGGTGAGAGGTTCCACATGCACCACAGCACCCGAATGCTTTACATTCATTCTGAGCTTTGCTTTCTGTTCATCGGTGGGTTTCATTTCCTCTGTTCAGAGCCAGCTCGCTTTGAGAGACTCATTTTCCTTCCTGTAGCATTCTCAGTTTTGCTCGTTGGATGAGGGAATAGAAGATGTAGTTAAAAATACTGCGATGCTGTGGTGGGCGGTGTAGCAGAAATAGACAGACACCAGCTCACTGCGAAGAATACCAAGTAATATCCCAGAAAGATAAAGGCAAGGCAACAAAAGAAGAGAAAATGCATTTGCGTTCTGCCACTAGAGAGCTAAATCTGGGCTGAAGATACCAGATGAGGAGTACTGCTCGTGGCCAAGTGCACCATCCTCCTGATGGCTTCACGTGCAAAGCCATCTTACAACAGGGCGGTCAGCAGGAGGTCACAAAAGCACGGCTGACGAACAACCTTACCTCCAGTTATAACCCAGATGGACGTGAGGTCTGCAGTGTTATGAAGACAGTGCACAAAATCAGTAACAAAATGGGCCCAACCCCTACCACATAGAAACCAGAAGCCCATATGGACTGAGAAGGGGCTTAGCTCCGTTAACCCCTGCTTTAAAAGCAATCAAAGTTTTTCAGAGGGGTATTAGGTTCTTTCCAAGAGGAAGATAAACCAAGCTTGGCTGATACAAGGAGCTGTGAGATTATTCTATGGATTTACTCCCTATTTTTTCAGAGGCTTAAGTCTCTCTTCATCCAGCCAGTAACCACAGGGGTAAGATTTCATCACAAAGGGCTTTGTAAATAAGTTTTTCACAAACAGCAAACCAGAGTCACTTACAGCCCTTAAGTGAGACACTTCTTCAGAGAGGTCCAGAGGCTGCTTAACACTTCCTAAAAATATCCTGGCACCATTTCACCAGGGAAGTGAAGATGGCTGCATCAAACTGAAATCGCTGTGGGAACTCAGGTGGCCAGATTGCAGGGATGCCTCCTGGCATGGGGTCAGGGCGCCACAGCGCCCACCACCCATCCGGGGGATCCTGCGGGTCTTTACGGCCCAGTGTGGAGGCACAAAAAAAAGAAGAATAACACATAGAGAGATGTCATGGATGGGTCTGCACGTTCAGGCACCACTGGGCTCGCCAGGATGGGTCTGCACGAGCAGGCACCACTGGGGTCACCACTTCTGGGGACATTTGGGTTCTGAAGGCCTGTGGGTGCACTGGCGGATGGGAGCAGCCCTGCTCCTGCAACGTTCACATGAGCAGCCACTTCAGGTTGAAGTCAGGTGAGGGACAAGTGCAAGCCTGTGTTTTGTGCACATAGAAGGCAGGAACCTTTAAAAGGGCGTGGGGCCACCATGGAGCAGGGGCCCTTAGTCCAGAGAAGAGTGCCCTCTGCTGCTACATCCACTTTGCTTCCAGGAGCCCATGGGATGGAGGCTTCTACCCCACTGCTCAACTAGACCCTTATTTAATCTTTATCTTGCAAGATATGTTTTGATGCCATCAAACTCTAAAATAGCCATGGGCATGAGAATAATCATACCATAAAAATACCCATCAACATGCAGATGCAACCTTAACAAAACACCATGGAAATTCCTAATAAAATAAATGCCATTTAAATGCTGCCATACAGAAACCCCAGCCCTACCAGTGCAGAAAATTTAAAAGAAAATGTCTAGCAGTCTGCACATCAAATGTTAATACTATTTTCAAATCAAGTCTAAGAGAGGATGACAAGTAATTTAATAAGTCTAATGGGAGTGTAATCAGCATTTGACCATTTCTGCCATAAAAGTAGGTGCCTTTCTGGCCCAAGATGTCTAGGGAAGCCACTGAAACACAGCTAAGGCTTTTAAAGCCGAATTTTAAAAACATCTCTTTTTTTTTTCTCATGTAGATTTATTGAGAGTTTCACTCAATTAAGAATAGGACCCAACCAACTGGTTGAAATACAAACAACTCTGTGGGCATAGTAAGTGGCACAGTAAGTTTGGGGCCCATTTGCACCTTAATTTACTGCCAACAATCAGCAATGTCAAGATTCCAAGCATCTCCTGACAGCCCTGACAACAGCAGTTACACAGCATTATCCCATCTTCCAGTAAAATCTTCCCCCTCAGACAGCATCATACTGCATTTCACAACAGGAGGAATATACACAGTCAGCTTGGATCTCCTCAGTCCTTACAGCTGGAATCAGAATATTTTGGGGGGTGAGGGTGTCCTGTACCTGCTTTTACTGCTTTTGACACCACTTACACACAGAACCAGTCACCAAATCATAAATTAATGGAAATTGCCAATATATTTGCTTAACAAAAGAAAGAAATAATGCTAAAAATATTTCATCCTAGGGTAGAAAGTTTAAGATATTTGGTAAAGAACACTCATTGTGTATACAAAGAGAATCCATCCTCTCCTCTACTTACATACTTGGTCAAACAATCAATTTTGTTGAATCAACAAGGAAAGGGTATTTTTAAGATACATTATAATAATGATATACAGAGAAACATATCATGAGGTGATGCCTATTGCTGTCAGAACATTGTCACCATTTTATCTGGACAATTTTATAGCACAAGTTATAAGAACTGAACACATTAAGCAAAAATTTTTTTACAAAAAGTGAGATACTCCCTACCCAACAAATACTGATCAGAATTTTTTCAGGTCCCAAACTGTTTTATTGCATAGAAAAATAATTAAGTCTGTTAGTGAGGGTAGAAATTCTCTTTCATGTCTTCAAAAATCTGTTAGGGGTTTATTAAACCTCAATACTTGCATAAGGATGGAGTTATATTGGGGGTGGGCATGGAGGAGGAGAGGGGGCAGAGGCAATACTGAGCAGAACCAATATCAAATAAAAGGTGCCAATTTTATATTCTAACAATCACAGTTGCTTAAATGTTTGCAAACAACAAACCAACCCCAACAAACTTAATATTCTTATTTTAAATGTAATTCATAAGGAATTCTGCAGCTACAAGGTTATGAAAAAGACATGTATACTCTGCAGCAGCATAAAATAAAATCCTATGTACAATCCAAGCATCAATTTTCTCTTCTGTATCACCATCAGTATTTTATCTTGAAGGAGCATCTGTCAGATTCTCCAGAACCAAAAATAGCAAAGACCCTTTTAAAGAGAACAGTTTCTGGTTTATATTTATAACTACACTGTACTCGCTGTTTCTGGCTGCATGGCTATGAAATTTGTGCAAGATATAATCAATTACCCAGCTTTGCACTTCATCATGCAGTTAAGCTACCGTTACCTGCATCGTACCCTTCAAGCACTACTCCCCATGCATAGGGTAGGGATTCTAAAACGCAATAAATATCTGCACATTGAAGAAGTAACTGTAGAGCTGACTGACATTACACAGCAAAAACCTTGTGAGAACAAAAACCAAGCACACTGATGTATAAAACAGAGAGCCTACCTGAATTCTTCAAATGCATACATGGCCTAGCAACTACACAAATTCTCTGAAATTTAAAATAGTCTTCTTAACGTGCAGGAGGACCATTTAGTTTGTCAAACTGCAGCAAAATGCATAATGACGAGACAGTATATTTGAAATATTCTGAGGAGAAAGGGTATGCAGATACTGGCCTGCAGCCTACAGCTCAGCCAGCTGCTGACAAGCAGCAGCTAACAGGAAAAGGCGATAGAGTACCATGTGATCATTCCTGCAAGTCTGATTAATGCAGTATACTCCAAGAATACAGGCTGATATCTTTATTATTCAAGCCAAATAAGTCAAATATGGTACGCGACAGGCTTCACAGCTAAATTATCATTCACATGCTACATCAAAATCAGCAAACGCAAGCAGAGGGTACTAAAAGCCTAAATATATATTGTAAGCGAAGAGATTCGTTAGGTCCATTCAAGCTGATTTTCTTACCTTGCAGTGATATTTTAGTCTGTGTTTTTATTCATCTAAACCATCAGTGATGGAATAAAAGACTGCATCCACAGACCTCTCCTTCCATGAATGCCAGAACATTTAAAGTAGTTTATCTGCTAGAAATCATTTCCTCTGTAGTCTATCCCCAACCACTTTAACTCCTTCAGCCCTGAATTCATTGCCATAAACCCTATTTGCAGCACCATGCGGGCTTTTTAGGGTTTATAGGGTTAATACCAAGAAATCGCAGCACTGCAACTGAATGAAGTGGGATAAGAGCCAAAGGAGTCATTTCTGCGAGATCACAGAAGGGAGATAGGAATGAGGAAAGTTGAGCATTTCGTGGCATTGCAGTGTGCAAGCGAGGATGCTTCAGCTGCCTAGCAACAGTGCACGCAATCTCCATGGCAACAGCGCAGCCAGCGCGGGAGGGCAGAGCATCCGCTACGCACCCTCAGGGGCGGCAGGCGGGGACAACCTCCCCGGCACGGCCACGCCACCCTGTGCCAGCCACAGCACCCTGGGCCGGCCACACCACCCCTGTGC
>WBMZ01004533.1:4257-142080 GCA_013400975.1 Atrichornis clamosus | reverse complement strand
GAAGGAGCGCGGCGGTCGCGGTGAGGCGGCGGCAGTAGCCGGGCATGGAGGGCAGCGCCCGCTCCCACGGCGGCGCGCCGGGGCTAGTGGCCTGCTAGGGACCGGCGAGGGGGCATCTCCGCGGCCGCCCTTCCCCGCCTCCCGCGCCCCCTTCCCCGCCGCCTCCTCCGCCCGCCTGGAAGCATGAACTGGCAGCGGAGGTGCTGCTCCCCGCCGCCGCCTCCCCGCCGGTGAGAGCGAGGAGGGAGGGAAGATGGGGGCCGTCCTGCGCAGCCTACTCGCCTGCAGTTTTTGTTCCCTGATGCGAGGTGAGCGGGGCGGGTGGCGGCGGGAGGGGCAGGGGGAAAGTTGCCGGGTTGGTGGCGAGGGGCCATGTTTGGGCGTGCGGGAGGGGAGCGGCGAGGCCTGGCTGCCGGCGGAGCGCGGGGCCCGGCGCGGGGGCAGCGCTCCCTCCCTCGCTCCCGGCCGCCGCCTCCTGCCCGGCTCCTCAGCAACTTCCCGAGCCGCGCCGGGAGCAGCCCGCCCTGCCAGCGGCCACCGGCCGCGTCCCGAGCCGCCCCATTGTTGTTTTCAAGTTTTTTTTCTTTTTCGTTTCTTTTTTTCTTTTCTTTAAAAGGAGCCCCCTAAACCACCGCACGCCCCGTGTCGCTCCGCACCGCAGCAGCCCGCGGGCGCCGGCGGCTCCGGGGCACGGCTCGGGCCAGCCAGGGTCAGGCTGGTACCGCTGTGCCCATGGCCAGGCTCCTTCTGTTTCCCCCCCGAGGTTCCATCCTGCCGGGCGCTCAGCTGCGGGAGCTGGGAATGCCCGGGACGTGGTGCTGCACCCACCCTCTGCTCGCAGCGAAGGGAGCGAGGGGAGAAGGGACTGCTCGGCTCTCTTAGCTGGGCTGGCTCTGCACTGGGACTTGAGAGAAGTTTGTTTTCCTCTGGTGAGCCACCACGGATGTTCATACGGCTTTAAACCGCAGTCGAGTGCCTTACCAGGGGATGTCACTTAAAGTAGCTGAGAATTTTGATTCTACTTCCCGGCTCCAACAAAATCTCTTGTCTTGCAGGGCACAGTCTGAAAGAAAACAGGATTTAAACATTTTTTTTAAGTGCAAACCTAACGACAGTAACTATTTCTCTGTGTTTGGTATTTCTGGGAAGAAATCGCCTGTGGTGTTAGCATACATCATATTGCTGTTTACTTGATTTTTTCCATACTAGCTGGGCAAGAGATTAATTGCTAACAGTTAATCAATCACACTTTGATTCAGAGAATTCAACCCCACTAGAGTGTTTTGATGGAAGTTAGGCTAAAGGTGGTGTAGGTTGAAGTAGCTGCTCAGTCTCCAGTTGCTCAGTGCTCTGGAAAACAAAGATTTTCATCTCATCTATAGCCTTTTTTTTACCCTGTGCATCTGTTTGCCATATTGTATCCTGCTTGCAGAGATACAAATATACTTATTTAAATAGCATCTGTAACATTTCATACTTCTGTTGCGGCAGTTAAACCCCAATTTTCAAAATTTAAGTTGGGTCTGGAGTACAGGGAGAAACTGTTTCCTGATTAGCTTATTTTAATGTATAACAATCATACCCATTCTTAATATGGCATGTGTTTGGCTTTAATTTGATATTCAGTCTAGTTCAAATGACAGCACAGAAATAGCTGTTGTATGTGATGTCACAAAATATTGTTCCTGTAATGTCTTCAAGTTAATCTCAAAATAGTGGCATGTGCTTTTGCAAATTTTTGTATGCTGTATGCTTAATAGGATACTTTGAAGAAGCATTTTGAAGAAACATTCAGGTTACAAATCATCCCACCCTCGTTCCCTTGCGGGTCTCTCACCTCTTGTCTATTTCCAAGGACGTTTGTATCCACTTGTATCTGTTTCTTCTGTGTTCACGGTGCCCTGCTGTTTGATTGCCTACTTCAAGTTGTAATCTTCTGTTTGTGACACCATAGTAATTTTCCTACTGGCTAATTGTTACTTTAGATGGAGATAAACAGCAGGAACAGCTGAACCGTGAAGAAACAAAAATCAAATTTTAATGCATGCATCCTCCCTAATAAAGAGCATCTATGCAAGTAGAATAGGTTTGAGTAAGATGTGTTGAGTTCAGAAGAGGTGTCAGCAGTTCCTTAATGAGGCAGAGGCAATGCCAGCATGAGTATGAATAAGCTTATACATGAAAGTAGAGCTGAAGTTAGGAAGTTCACTATTTAGTTTGTGAGTTCAGCGCTGTAGAGGATGCCAGGCCAACAGTGCTGGAGACAGAAACTCAGAAAATATAACAGTGTGTGTTTGTGGATTGCAGCATCATCCCTGCCTCCAGAACCAGCCTCCCTGTACTTGTAGGAAATGGACATAGGTTCACAACAACTGAACAGTGATCATTACTCTGAAGAAACTATGGTAAACTTGTTAACCAACCAGGACAGGAATAAAACCGATCCCCTGGAAATGCATAAGGGCTTGAAGAAGTACGAGGCTGTTCCTAGCTACAAACAGCCTGGATGCACAGGGCTAGGCGCCTGTCTCTCAAAAATCATCCAAGGACTGCAGTAAACCAGGTCCTGTTGGTGTTTTCAGGACAAGTGTTTGGATTTCTAAGGCAGGAAGTTACCATCATGACAGCTTGCTGTGGAGGTTCTGTGGTTTTGTTATGACTGGTGGGAGAAAGGTGTCACTGGTCTCTGTTCCCTCCTCTTGGCCCCTGGTTTGATTTGGGGGATTGGGCTCCCACCTCTCTGACCAACAGTGCTTTTGGAAGCTGGTCCCTGAGGAGTGAGTTAGAGCTGCTTCATGGCAGCTTTGAGGTGTTCTTCAATTCAGGACAGCTGTGAAACCAATCAGAAATAATTGTTAAATAACTGACAGCTGCAAAGAGGCAAAAGCAGTGTCATCACATCTGTCAGGGTGCTACAGGTAACCGAAACTGAGGTTTCCACTTTTTAAAAAGTGATCTTCTTCCACCAGTGTTCATGGCTGGCTTTCTTCCTGAAATAAAATAGCATGCAATTGCTGTTTTGTTTTGGCTTTAAACTCTGATCATGCAGACAATGCATAAAGCTCTTGCTTGAATAGGAGTCTTATAAAGGATGTTTGTGCAGGCCTACTGAATTTTGCAGACTTCTGCAACTAACGTCAGTTAGTGAAGAAATGAAAATGCCTCTTTGGTAATGGGTGTTTTAAAACTATGCTTCCCTAGAGTTCAGAAGAGGGTTTGTTTTAATTCATCATTATTGTTTTAATGTCTTTACTGTTTTAATTGGTTTTATCTGTCGTTTCTTGGTTTTCATAAACAGGTCTTTGCTTTTTTGTGTTTTTTTAGATGGATCAATTTGCGTGTTGTTTAGAAGAGCTTAATGTTCAAGACTTTGCTAAGCTGTGGCTGGTGGTGTGTGCACGTATTTTTCTACCAGAAGTCAGAGAAGGGGACAAGGAATAGGCTTTTATTCCTGAAGCACTCAGGTTGGAGATAAATTGTGGCATTTCCAGCTAGAGTCATGTTCTTGCCTTCAGGTGAAGGGTCTCTTTACCCAAGGACTGTAGAATACTTAAGCTGTGACAATGAGACCTGGAAATACCTTTTTTTCTTTTTTGCAGTAATCATGGTCTGTTTCTTCAACCAAGCTTGAATCAACCATTTTCTAGTCATGTTTTTCATTGTATGGCTCCTCAGAAATCAGTGTGCCTTTGTCTGCCATGATTTCCAATGCATTTTCCTCTTTCATCTCTTCATAGAACAGTCTAAAATTACTGTGATCTAAGGTGTTCCAAAAACTACCATTAATTTAATAGTGCTTTCAATTGCATCTCTGTGATAGAGCTCACTTATCAGCAGATTGCTTTAGCTTTTATTTAAAACTGAAAAATCAGAACTTAGAAAATTTGGTGTTTTTTGCTATGTCTTGGTGTTAAGGTGAAGTAGCATTTCTGGCAAGGTACACTGAAGATATAGGGGAGTTCTGGTCAGAGCTATATGCAGATAAAAGACTTTTTTTATAAGCTATATGAAGATACTCAGGTGGAAAGCTTTGTTTTTGTTTCATAGCAATACTGGTTAGAGGGGCACGGACTGTATCCATGTTTCCTTTTTCCCCAGTGAATTGATTCAATCTGCATTCCTTCAGTTCTAGGTAAAGAATTTGGCTAGAAGCTGTAGAATGTGTAGAAGGGTTACGTTTTGTTTCTTTTTTTCTTTTCTGCAGGAAGATAGGTCAGGATTGGGCATATAGAAACCTTTTAAACTCTGTCTTGGGGAGCTGGAGGAATCTGATTCCTTTGGACATCTGTAATCCACCTTTATGATGATGTCGCATTTCAAAAATGCCAGCTTCAAAAATCTCTGCTGCAGTGCATGTAATATGGGATTTACTTTTTAGTTCAAATCAACTAGAGCAAAGATATTTTTTCTTCCTTCTGAGGGAGTGGGCTCGGGGAGGAAAACGGGGAGAAACAGGTCTCTGTTTCTGACCTGTCACCACTCATCTCCTCTGGCAGCCAGTCTGCAGACTTAAATACTATATTCTTTGTCCCCAGCATATTTAACCTCATTAATTTCCTATGAAATGCTAAATACTTGGGTTGCTTTGCTGCTGGCATCTTCAAAAGAGTCCAGTTCCTTGTGCTGCAGGGAGGGGTACGAGTTATTGCTGCGTGGCACCAGAAGCACAGTTGTAACTAAAACTTGGGTGCATGCTCCTGCTTCTGGCTGAGCTGGTGGCTCTGCTGTGTCTGGGAGTGTGCTCAGCTCCTCTTCCAGTTTCCTGCTGGGGAGCCCTCGTGTTTCAGCCCACTCACCCGAGAGATTTGGGTAGAATTGACACTGATAAGGAATTTTCCGCCGGTAGACTGGTACCAGTAAGTGATGTAAGCCGCTTTGAAAGGTGTGGAGGGAGATGCAGCTGCCTTGCAGACTTCAGGGACGGTCTGTTCACGTTCACAGTTGGCACTCCTCTCTTGAAACTCTTCACTTAAAACTGAGCCCTCAGTTTCAAATGCTGTGGCTCACCAAGGGTGACTGCTGGTGTGTGCACATGAGGTTTGGGATGAGCACGCTGTGAGCACTTCCACTTGCGCCCAGCGCTTTGTAAGGATGACTCTTCTAAAGTGTAGTTGCTCTTCAGTGGAAGAAATACATGCTCCCCTAATAACCTGTAGTTTTTCAATTTACACCTCAGGTGTGGCTTCAGAGCATACAGCACTTGCAGAGTTAGAGAACACACAGTGCTCTAAACAAAGAAGCTGTGTCATCTTTTGTGGTCATTGTCCAAGGCTTGAAAGGGGAAACCTTTGGATCTTTAACGGATTGTACATAAATGCTGGGTATTGACACCCTAAATATTAAGTAATCACTTTCAACTTACGTATTTGCCAGGCAAGCTGACATAGAGAGCCTTCATTAAACTCTCTAGATATGCTTGTAGTTAATAAATATTTATGTCAGGAGATTGACAATGTGAAAGGCTTACTGTTTGCTCCACATGGACAGACTTGGTCAGAACACAGTGCTTGTGTTTGCAAATAGAAATGACCTTGTTGTCATTTCTCCTTTTGGATACGTTCTCTGGTGAAACGGTTATGAAAATAGGGTGGGGCTTTTGTCTCCTTATGATTATCTTGCTACAGACCTTTTGATTTCCATGTAATTGGCACAGTTCCCCACCAGTTTTGAAATTGAGTCAAACATCCCAGTCTATGAATAGAAAGGGAATACTGTTAATACCTTTTCCTGTAATAGCTTATTCTTAATAGACTTTTAAGAAATTTACCAGTCAAAGCCTAGTTTAAAAGAAGTAATGTTTTAGTTAGTAATACTTTGTTTCCTTTGCAAAATATTATAAACTATTTGGAGAAAGAAGCATATCAGTTTAAAAGATGGAATGCTTTTTGAGCTTCATTATTTATATGGGGAGAACAATAAGGAAATGTTTTTAATATAAACAGACATGGAAAATGGCAACATTGGTACAGATTTTTTTAGTATCTTGTTACAGGATCACATTACCTAAATAGAATTACTCCCTTGTGATATAATCAATGTGGCAAAAATGGGATTATAGTTTTAATTCTGTTTATGAGGGCCATGTGTGAGCTCTTGATGTCAGATTTGAAAAGTAATCATATTTGAGACAGAAAATTTTAATCAACTAGCTATATAATTTTGCTTAATGAAAATTGGTTTGCTTTCTTCTCTGTGATACCTTTATATTTTTCCCTTATTCCTCCCTTCCCTTTCCAATCTGTTCCCAGAGGAAAAATGTAGTTGGCTGGGGTTTTTTAGCTGTTTATGGCTCTAGAATTCCTAAATAACAAGGATTCTCCTCTGTCCATTGTCAGAGAGTTCAGATTTTTAGAAAGTGGCTGATGTGTTTGCTGGAACTCTGAAAGTTAAGGGTATGTGGATAACAGAAATGTAAGGTGTCATAGAATTTCAAACTTTGTTCCCTCAGTTGCTGTCAAAGCAGGGAATAAAACTCCTGCTAATACTCATATTGGTGTTAATTAAGATATTAACGCTTTGGAGTTCCAAGAATCCTCTTATCCAAACAGATTAATAGAGAAGGAATATTAAGAATAATAGAAGAGTAGGAATTTGTAGACCTTGTAGTGACTCTTGCTATGCCCATTTAGAAAATGCAGTGATGTTCTAATAACTCAGAAACTTAACTGAGGCTCAACAGTTACCCTTTACTCTGGAGGCAATGGTAAAACTAATAAGTAACATAATTCCAAGTTGGGTGGTTTTGTGTGTATGGGTTTATTTGTTTTTCTTTTGGATTAGTCCCCTCCAGTGTGAAAAAGACAAAATCATTCGCCTTTTTCAAAGGATCCTCTGTGTGTGTGTGTTGCTTCATGAGGTGTCTTCTTTTTTTTTCTTCCCATTCATAGTGTTGTGTCTTCCCATTCCCAGTGTTGTGTGGAGGGCACGGCACAGTCACTCTCAGCAGCTTCCTGAGGAATGTCACCGAGGTTTTTGGGTTGTTTTCCCATTGTTGGAAGCGCTGTAGGAAACTGGCGATACCAGGATGTGTGAAGGGGCAGTGTTTTGTTTCAGTGTGATCCTGTCTTTTATCTGTCATCACACTGCTTGGTGTAGATTGCAAAATACCATCCCTATTCCGATTGGTAGAGCCAAACAAGACTTATTTTTGTGCATGAGCACTGGTGCTTGCTAACTGACTTTTTCATTAACCAGATTGTGTCGATTTAAACATGGGTGTTACCCGTAGGGCTGGGGAGGTGTTGCCAACGTGTGTGAAACTGGTGTGACTTCATCTGCAGCACTGTGTGTTGTTCTGATAACTGTGTGAGAAACTGCAGGAGTGTTGAAGGAAGATGATGAGGATGCCGGAGAAGATGGGGAGGATCACGTTGAAGTTCTGCAGACGTGCTGTGGTAATGCTGCTCCAAGGCTCTGTTGCCAGCAGGGTGATCTGGCAGGTGGTGCCTGCCATTCAGAAAGTTGTTTGCCTGTCACAGGCCAGGACTTCATGGTGTACTTCAGTCATGTGTGCTTTTGCTATAATCTGGCAGGTCTGTTGGCTTTTTATGCCTGGACCTGGTATTTCTATCCTTCCCTATAGTACTTTTTTTTTCTCATGCCTCCATCCTTCTGTCTCTTTACTAAGATAATATTTTTTTTTCCTGTATTCAACAGGCTAAAAGATGACTTACTGCCTTTGTACCAGTGTGTCCTGCAGGGTGTCTTGGTCTCCACAGCTAGGATCTGGCCAAAGGCCTGAAAACTAACAGAAAAGCTTGGTGCAGAATCCAAATGCTGTTGCTGATTGGTGTCTTTGCTTTTGCAATGATATGGTTACTCATCTTCTTCACTGGCCCACTGTTCCTGTGACCTTTTGAGTTACCATCTGAACAGCCTTTGGATGGCTTTAGCCTGGGGAATATACTTTAGGTTAGCTGAAAAGAGGAGAAAAGGTCTTTTCTGCCAAGTTTGGGCTGTCTCATTCTTAGTTGCTAAACTCCTGGTTGCCTGCTGTGTCCTGCAAGTATATTTGTGAGAATAAGGAGGTTCAGAGAGAAGAGTGCTCTGTGTTCACAGTGAAAGTGAAATGGTGGCCACTAGTAATTCAGTTCATTAGTTTTATTAAAAAAAAAGTAAGTATGGAATGGTGTATTGTGTGGAATAAATTGGAAAAGTGTCATGACGGAGAACTTGGTGCAAAATCTTGGCCTGTCACTTGCTGTGCTGAAAACTCTTATGTATTTCCTGGTGATTTTGTTGTTTGCTTGAGAACATAAACCATCTCTGTATAAGTTTCTTGAGGCTGGCTCCCTGCTGTTTGGAAAAGTTTATTTTGATTTTCAAATTGCCTCTCTTCTTATTCGATACAAGCCTCCCAGGCTTTATTCCCAATACTACCTCAACCTTTTTGTTTTTGCTTTTCCAAACTGAGCAGCAAAGCTCAAACATTCCCAGAAAACAAATATACAGAATTTTTTATAAGCATGAGCAATGATGAAGAAATGTAAAACCTGGGGAGTGAGGGGAGAGTCCTCACTACTGACATTTCCAGAATCCTTGTGTCAGTCCAGAGATTTTTTTCCTTATGTTCTTGTGCTGGTTCTCTGTGGGATATCTTTGGGATGATTCTTGTATTATATACAAGGTGTTTTGTGTGTTGAAAGGTTTTAATGAGGTTGCAATTTATGTTCTTTGCTTATCTATGCCCATTTCTCTGCTTTTCCTTCTCTTGTGGGCTGAATGCGCGTGCATGGTATTCTGTCAAGGCACCTGGAATCCTTCTTGCTTGCTGTGCCTCACGCAGGTGTATTTGGTACATCTCATCACTGTGTCTCCTCTTTTCTCCAGCCCTCATGTTTGCTGTCCTCGTGGCAGTGTGCTTGGCAGGACCAGTTCTCCTATAGATGCTTAGAGTTCTTCAGCAAGACTTTTAAAAGATGGGGAGTATTCTCTTCTTCCCATGTGACAATCCATGGGGTTTCTTACCAGTGGACTCCTCCTACATGGATATTTCTTTCCACAGTATCAGCAGTTGCTCGGTGGTTTCCACACCGGGGTTCTGTGGCAGATTGCCACAACTTATCGGTGGCCACCTCTGCTCTGCTGAGTCCTGTTCCTTAACTGGAGGTTCGTGAGGAACTGGTTCAACTAATTAGTCAAAGCTGATGCAGTCCTTCCTTTCCCTGGTGTGCTAGGGCTTGTATTTATTTCGGGTTTGGTCTGAACTGGTTCTGGATGATGGCTGGCTAGAAACTACTCTTTGGCAGGTGGCAGGGAGGGCTCGGTGTCCTGCTGGTTTAGCTCCCTGCACGGTCTCGCCACGGCATGGGCCAAGTGCTCGAGCCAACGCAAAAGAGGGGTCAGGAACTGACAGCTGGAAGTGAAGCTGGGGAGAAAGGATAGAGCTGCACTCACGTCTTGGGCAGACCAGGCTGCCAGGGAAAGAGGGAGAGCTGCTCCCCCTGCCAGCTCCCTGCTGCTCGCCTTATGTCAGCTGTGGAGTTTGCTGGACCACTTCTTGAGCTGATCCAACTTGCTTACCCAGTCAAACCTCTCACTGACCCCATGATTTGAATCAGCCTGGAGGGGCACTCTGAACCAAGGGAGAGGGTAGGACAGCACTGCTGGGGGTTGGGAGTGAGGAAAAAGGATTTGGGGAAAATGAGGCTCTGCTAATTGCTTCAGCCAGGCTGAACTCCATGTCAGGGAAAGAGAATGAGCGTGGTGAAGGTAACACTGACCTCACCTCATGGCACCCAGAGCTGTTTGGAGTGTTGAAGGTGGAAAGGAGAAAGTGGAAATTTGTGGAAGAGGCCTCTGGACTGGTTAAGGCAGAGCATGACAAATTCTGACAAAGCTTAAAGTTGCCTCTTAAACACCAATGAGATTAAAACCCATTTTTTGGCTGGTAAAGTGCTCGTTTTATGTTGGTTCATCCTTTGCATCCTGTGGGCAGCAGCATTTTTATGCCTGTAACAGATGCTCACAAGTCAGAGGTACAAAGCAAGACTTGAGTAAACAAGTGGAAGGGAAACCAGACCTGAGTGTCCTGGGGATGAGCAACTTTCAGTGTGCTGGGGAGAGAGACAGGAGGTGCAGCCAAGAGAAATACGTGGTGCAAGAGCTGGAGTTTGGCAGTGAGAAGAAGGATGCTGATGTGGAACTCTGGTTGTAAAAGTAAGGCAAAAAAATGTCTGGACTTTTAAGAGTGCATGTGGTAAACTTAGGAAAGGTCTTATCTGAACATTGGAGTGAAGAAACCAGTTACAGGCTCAGAGACCACTATTGGCAGGAGTTTCTTATGATGTAAATTATTTTTGTTGCTGTTGAAATGTGTTAAACTTGAGTTCTTGTAACTTTTGTGTTCTTTAAGGGAACATTCGTTCCTGCTGCTGGGTACAAATCCCCTCTTATTTTTATAACTAAGTATGACTTTTGCTCTGTATTGTGTACTTTAATTAGAAGAATGAACAGCATGTAGACCTCTCAGGTGATATTCACTACTGTTTCAGTTTTTCATTTCCAGGATGGGTGTTTTTTCTGTCAAAAATTTGTAATTCTCTGCAGTGTATGTACTTTATTGCAGTTACAATATATTTTATTATCACATCTATAGAAAGAGAAATAAAAATATGTAGAGTTCAGCTTAAAAAAATAATCTCAGTTATATCTTTTTGCCCTATTATAACTTAAACTGCAAAATATTTTCTTAGCCTTGACAGGAGTTTCTCTTGGACTGCTTGCCTTTGGTTATTAGTGTAGTTCATAACTTCATTATTCAAGAAAGCCATCTTTTCAGTGTTCTGTGCTTTCAGAGTTGGGGCAGGATGGGATCTACTGGCACAATTTTCCTTTTGGCATTGCTGTCTGAGCGATGTAAAAGCAAGATGATACGAGCTGCTAATGCTGCCAACCTCAGTAACTGGGTTTTATGGGACATTGAAGCCTTCGTGTTTTCTGGGAAGGGCTGGAGGCAGTGGGGGAACAAACCTGGTTTTTATTATTTTGGTGATGCAGGCTTCATTCCTGAGTGTCGCAACAAATTGGAAAGCTTAACATCCTCATGTGCCAGCCCTTTGGAATGTGTTACAAGTCGTGGCTTTGAATCCATCTGCATGAAGCTGCACATCCTGAGTGTAGCTGCGTTTCTCCTGAGCTGTCACTCAGCTAACCTGGATCTTTGGTGAAAAGGGGCTTCGCTCCCGTGCCTGCTCAGCCAGTCTGGGCTGCAGCAAGGAGTGAGGAAGCTCTGCAGTGGCCGTGTCAGGCTCAGCAGTGCCCCCGGGCCTGGGTGATCACCTGGAGCTCCCAGCCAGTGCCTGGCTGCTCCGTGCTGCACATAATAATGGAGCTTGGGCTCGTTGGAGTGTGGATTTACTTATTCTCAAACCCTGTCTTATTCGAGCGAGCTCTGCCAGTTGGCTGCACACTTTGCTGTGTGCACTGGATGACACTGAGCTGGCTGTTAAATAGATTTTTCAGGTTACAGCTGTATGCAGGCTTTAAGATGTAGAGGGTTTTATTGTATTTCAGTTTTTTACACCTTGCAGTTTATTGAATACTTTTTTTCCTGAATAATGTAGTCATCATAAGCAATCTGCACTCCAAGAAAATCTACTGTAATTAATTTTAAATCTTATGAGATGGGAAATTATGCAAGGAAGGGGAGGAGATAGCAAAGTAAGGTAATGATAAACCTTTATATAAATATTCTACTTTTAATTTTAAAAAGTTTACCCCTTCTCCATGGAAAGATATCTCTAAACTGAATGGGTTTTTACATAATAAAAAATGACTTTCTGGAGAGGAGAAGACAAATACAAATTTGGTATTATTAAAACCAACAAAGTTTCACCCCTTTCTCCTTCTATCTAAAGATCATCATAAATCAAGTTATATTTGGTGATTCTAAATTTAGGATGAGTCTAAGCAATTTAGTTTTCTTAAAATCCAACAAACCTCCCAACCACCCCAACATATATGTAGCAGAACTCATTTTATTGCAGGTAGATGAAGGAACTTCCTTTGTTCTTTCAGCTTCTCTCTGTTCACATGTGACAGTGTCTTTGAGAAATTGTTTTGTGGCGATGAGGGCAGTAGTCTGATCTTGCAAACCAGCTTGTGAATTTACTGAAGTCGGTGTTAGTATTTCTAATTTCAGTGTGAGTTTGTCGCACAGGAAACTGTACCTCTTCTGGCTGTGTGGCCCTTGACATGTCATCCTTTTGGTTAGGTCACACATCCTGCTGCAAGTTTGAAGTGCCCACCTATGCTGAGGAATAAATCAGCCAGATCCCTGTGAAATGTGTGTGGTGACAGGTAGAGGAGCATTTAGAATGCCAATTGTAGTGGGGAACTAAATGCCTCTGTACAGCTCTGCTGCTACAGTTTCTGGGTAAAAATGTTTTCTGATAGTGGATTTAAAAGCATGTGATTGTCTGCCTTATACAAATGTAGTGTTTTTCTTAATCTTTTGTTGAAGTAGGAATGAGGCTGGAATTTTCATAATGCTATATATAGCTTGTGGTTAAGGACAATTAAGCAGGCATATTACATTTAAGGAGCTCTCTGTTTTCATGGTTACTACTTTACATTAGTCATCTTAGGTGTTGTTATGAAAAATATACAGACTGTGGAAACTGACAGAGTAGGCAAATAAAGCATGTAAAATAAAGGCTTTGTGTTAGAGACCTAAGCAGGGGTGGTAGAGCTGAGTTTGAAAGAACTCAGTGTTGTCCACTCCTGTAGATTTGTTTTTCTCCCTACCTCCTCATACCACCTTCAGCACTCTAAACCAACATTTGCCTCATGCTGTACAATGAATTTTGGTTTTTTATGGACTGTGTGTAAAATGTGCAAGAGAGAATTTTCAGGGAGTATCGACATGCAGGTGGCTTTGATAGCTTGATGTGAATTATGCTTTTATAGAAGTGGGGTCTATATTACAAAATTCTGTAAAGAAAAATAAACCCTGCTCAGGTGAGCCAGCACTGAGTGCTTAGAAAACTGTTTCACCCTTGTCTTTCTGATCCTTCTCTACAGAGCAGTGTCATTTGGGCCCTTCAAACCTCCGTCTTCTTTGTTCTCTCCCTCCTTCTTTAATGTTATTTAAATAATGCACAACCCAGAATAGCGAGCTGCCCATTACGAAGACACGATCCTGACTTGCAACCAAGCCGAAAGGCTTTGAGTCGAACTTCAAAACGTCTGCCCACCACTTCTTATTTTTATAAAGCCATTCTTGAATCAGCACCTGCTAGCGGCCTGATGCACCATCCTGGCGCGGGTTATGGCTGATGTGGGCGATGCTAATGCCTGTGTCTGTGTCCCCCTGTCTGTCTGCTGTCCGCAGCCGCCCCGCTGCTGCTGTACGCGAACCGCCGGGACCTGCGGCTGGTGGACGCTGCCCAGGGCAGGGACAACGCCACGGTCATCGTGGGGGGCCTGGAGGACGCGGCCGCCGTGGACTTCGTGTTCCTCAAGGGCTTGATTTACTGGAGCGACGTCAGCGAGGAGGCCATCAAACGGACAGAGCTCAACCAGTCCGGGGCCGTGCAGGACGTGGTGGTGTCCGGCCTGCTGTCGCCGGACGGGCTGGCCTGCGACTGGCTCGGGGAGAAGCTGTACTGGACAGACTCGGAGACCAATCGCATCGAGGTTTCCAACTTGGACGGGTCCCTGAGGAAAGTTTTGTTTTGGCAAGAGTTGGATCAACCCAGAGCAATCGCCTTAGATCCTGCCAGAGGGTGAGTCTTCGTTAAAACCAAATTTTGTGCTGTTTCTGGTCTGTTGAATGATTCGAAATGTTATTGTCAGAGTTATCCTAAGACATTCTGCATGATTTGTTTCTCTTTCTATTCGTGTGATTGGCAAACAGTTTGCACTTCTGAAAATGTATTGATATTGGTTTGTGAACAATCAGGAATCACCAGACTTTAAAAAAAAAGAGTGCCAGAAACTCATTTTGGCTGTAGTGCAGAAGATTAGAAGAAATGGAGAATTTCTAAACCAAAACCTAATACAATCTGCTTTGCTCAAAAGACTGTCAGCTGCCTGTGGACAGACAGACTTGTGCCTCTCTGAGCTTTATTCAGTGTTGGTATTCCTGCTTTACTGAAGCATCTGAAGAAATGGGAGAAATCAACGTACTGTATTAATAACAATTTGAGATGTGTTTTGACACTTAACCAGCAGATTTACAAGAAAAGCTTCTTTTCACACCCTTGGGGGAACTCCTGTTTTAAAAAAATCCTGCATTTTTTGCCTTAGCTCATTCTAGAACTGATGTAAATTTCTCAGCTCTCATTAGAATCCTTGGATGTGGCTCTTCTTGCTGTGTTCTTGGGACAGAGTAGGGTTTGCCAACAATGGAAAATTCAGTGGATTTTTGGTGATGTTATGTAAGTGACTGGCTTGAGGTTACTGTGATAAAGTGTTTGGCTCTCCCAGAGTGGAAGACTAATGGAATATCTTTGATGCTGTGTAACCTTTTGACGATTTTTATCTGTAGGATAGAACTTATTTATAATATCCTTTTTCCCCCCGAACAAGCATCTATTGTACTGCCATTTCACATACTTTTTTCAGCCAACTTTTTTTTGTGGGGGAAGAACTCTGTGCCTTGTTTCTCTGGAAAGATGAGGGTTGTGTTTAGCTGCTTGTCACTTCTTTGCATTATGATTTGTGTTTGGCTTTTTTCCTCCAAAAGAATAAAATCTCTGCGAAACATGGCTTATTTCCTGAATTGCACAGAAATGCCCTATCTTGAATATTTTCTTCCACAGTTTCAATAGTCCTTTGACAATTTATAAACAGAAAAGATGTTTCTTTTCCCTCACGTATGTTTCAAGCTTTGAAAATAACAAGAGGATGGATTTATGCTTTTCCTATGTATTAGCAACTTGTAAATTGGAGCCAATGCTAGTGTTAGTTTTATTTTAATAGATTCTAAAACTGTTTAAGAGTGGTTCCCAAAAGTGAGAGAAAGGAAGGGAAAACATGAAGTGGTTTTGATTTGGCTTGTAACCAGAGAGACTGAGATTCTTGTTAGTTAGGGGTAACACAGTGTTGTGAGGCCAGTTGGTTGTTTTCTAGAACAGCATTTATATTTTCTGAATATGTACAATGCTCAGTGATCCCAACTGGATGATTGCATCCTCTTTACTCTTTCGTAATACTTTACACCAAGAGGAAAATATAAGGAGAAAAATGAAATAGATTTTTCCATACTGATGGTCTGTTAAAGCAGTAGGAATAAGCACTTCAATATGCCTACATTTAAAACAAAACAACTCATAAAAGCAAACAGCAAACCCCTTTACCCAACCCAAACAAAAACCCTCTAACCAAAACAGAAAAACCCCTCCAGCAACAGTAATTTAAGGAAAAAAAATAATTCTTTTTCTTCTGAATTTCTGAGGAGGTTATTGTCTAAGTTTTTATATGAAGGATATGTTTTAGAAAGGTGATATCCACTTTCTGTTTTCCCATATTGCAGTTCTCGTATGCAGTTTTATAACAGCAAACCTTTCAGCTTTTAATAAATCTAGTTATACTTCAAAACAAACTCCAAATCTTGAAATGTAGGTGGAAGGGCGGCATGAACACTGAGATATACATTTGAAAAGTTAGATAAATAATTCCCCAAACTGTTCTTGTATGCATGCTTCTTTCACTAGAATTTACATTGTTTTAGCCCTCTAATTCTCTTTTGGTTTCAAGATGTTGCCTGGCAAATAGTGGTAGGAATAAGCCATAAAAAATTCTAAAAGCACTTAATAAAATGTGAAACCTGGAAAAGCAAAACCCTTCTCATTTTCCTGCAGTCTAATCCATCTCCTATTACACTCAGACAACATTTATTTCAGATATAGTTTTATGCATTTGCAATTCATGGCAATAAATGATTTAGCAGCAAAACTTATACTGAGGTCATCTTTAACAAAAAGTTCAGGTTTCCATCAAAGTTGAACTGTCAAAAGTAGTTGATCTAAAGTAGCATACATAAGTATTTCATGACAAAGCTGATTTAAGCCCCAAACTACTGATCTCCTCTGTGGCTGGATGTGTATTTATTGCTGAAAACATGAGAATGCCTGCTTGGAAATGAAATGTTAACAGTACAAACTGGCACAGGTATGTAGTGATGAATAATGCATTCTCTTGGCAGTGTCCCACATAGTAAAATCTAGTAAAAATGCAACGTTTCACCAATGCTCTGGCCCTTTTCTCAGCCTTCTGCTGTAGGATGCTGCAGGGTTGTGAAGGTCACTGCTCAGAGCGTGTTACAGAAACAGTTGAGGGGATAACTGGATAACCAACAATAACTGGTTTGGGAAGCCTTTGCTACCACTGCCAAAACCATCAGGTGGTTGTGTGTGAGGTTCTGTGTGATTGAGATACTGGAGCAGGAGTTAGACTTGGTTCCCAAGTTTGTTATCAATAATAAGAAATGCAATAGATTTAATGGAAAATATTTATTATTTGGTAGCTGAGACACAGCAGACAAGTCTGGTTTTTACGGTGGTATTTTCATCTAGGAAAGCATTAAATCTAAACCATCTATATTCTTCTTACTGGCCATCTCCTGTGTACATCTTGAGATTTCAGCTTCTCATTGCTCACATGCATACACTAAAACTTTAATTTTTTCGATTGTCTTGATACTCAATAAAATCCTGTGTGTGTACCAGGAGAGAGAAGGGACCTGAGATGAAGGTGAGGGAATGGTATGTTTGTTCAGCCTCTTTTTGAGGTGAGATTCAGGTTTCAGGAGGGCTCCTTGGGCCTATCCAGCCTTTCTGAAACTGTTAATTCCCGGCTGGTGTTAAACTTGAGACCCTTTTCAGTAAGATCTGCAGCTGGGCGGGGTTAGCACTGACACTGTGATGGTGACTTTTTGCCAGGAGAAGACCAGGTGTTAAATCACCAAGTGCAGGAGAGCACCAGGTTTAAGAACAGCTCACATGAAAGTTGAGCAAGTGGAGGTTTTTCAGCTTCAGCACTTAAGACGGAAAAAAAAAAAGGCCTATCCAGATTCTTGAGCAAGTACTGCTTGAAAATGTAATATTGTATATTTGTGCTGCTGTTTTCTTATGGTGGTGTTTTTGTTATTGTTGTAGTTTTGTTGGGGTTTTTTGTTTGTTTTGGTTTTGTTTTTTAATTTGTACAGCCCTTTTGTCCTCATGGAAAGAAAACTTCATTATCATAGTTACCATTCCCCCAAAATTACCCTGCAGACAACTTGATCAGCTTTCTTCATAAGCACTATCAGAATGAACTGGCTTTTCTCACTCCTAGGTGTATTGTTCACCACAAAGGGAATTTTAAGTGCCTCCTGGAAGTGGTGACTAATTGCTTGCTTTTCAGGACATGCTTTAAATCAAGTGACTATATAGAGTTACCTTAATTGTTCAGGTCTTGTAAAACTTGGGGGTTGTAAAGGTTTTCTGTTAATGAATGGAATTAGAGTACAAAGAGCTACAACACTTTTTATGGCAGCTGAAGTTGATTTCTGGTTGAAGTACTTTGAATGTTGAGGTAGATCTTCAGGTTTAATGGGTACCCCTCCCCCGGCAGACTTTTTTTTTTAATGCGAAACTTTTGCAGGGAACACCTATTTTCTGTCTTTATGGACCTTTGTTTCTTTGAAAGTTGGAAACTTGTGTCTGAGCATGTCAAGCACAAAAGCAACTGTAGGACAGACCTTACTTACAATCTGCACCTTGTAACAAAAGATTAGTGGGAAGTGCTAGGACTTTTGCTGAATACAACAGTATAAGGGAAGGGAAATGGACGGTTCTAATGACAGTTACAGTACCTTTGATTTGTGGGGAAAAAACGTCTTTAAAATGAAAAAAAATCAGAATTTCTTTGTAAATTCACGTGTACAGTATATTTTTGCTTGCATGCAAGTTAACACTACCTAAAACGGCACTTTTAGATGTACATTTCCAAAATAATGCAAATGCCTGAAGGCTTTGCTTCATACCTTCTCTTGCTTGATGGCTCCTGTCCCTTGAGCAGATTGCTTCTGACTGGAAAGCTCTCTGCTGATAGTAATATTTCACAGGTGACAGATTAGTGCACTCAGCTGGTTGTTTGCTGTACAGCCGGTGTACTAAGGAGTTAGTCTGGAGGTTTTATAGGTGACATGTAGGCAAGTGATAGGAAATCTGCAGACTCCTGTGATATTGGAACAGAGATTTATAAGGTGTGTTTAATCTTTCTTCACCCAAGGAGGCTCTGTTGATCAGAAGATGTTGTTGGTTGCAAATACATCGCTAAATTCAGGTAGTAGAGAGTCTATTAATCAAAGCCACAAGGTATTTTTTGGTTACTTAGAGGTAATTAACCTAACACAAAAGATTGCAACAGTGTTGCAGAGGTTGTCCTGTTGAAACTGCCTCAGGAGTGGCCAACCTTGCCTCTTGGGGAAGAGCTGAAATGCAGCGCTGCTGTCACTTGTAGCTGGGTGACCCTTGCACAGAGACTGAATCTGAGATTACCTAGGCCAGGATTATACTGCGTGGCTGAAAACCCAAGAGAATGCAAAGCAGTGCCTCGTCCTGCAAGAGCCTAGCACAGCCTCTGGGACGTCCTTGCCATCTTGTGCCCCAGAACTGCTGTGACTCCCCGTGCTTCTCAAGTATAAACTGTCTGGAATTTGGCTCTTGGTCCTGTGAAGATCTTAGTGGCTACTGGGAGCAAGATCAGCCTCTATTCACTTACTTGAACAGTGTCTGATCACTATTAGTGTGATCATTACTCAATAGTGTCTGATAATAGTCCTGAATTTCTACTCTAGGGGGCTGTTTGTTTGTTTTTCTTTGAGTTTTTTTGTTTCATTTAATCTCATTGACAGGCTGGTAATGTTCAAAGTTTCTTTCACAAAACTTTGCAAGTTTCTTTGAGGGTGGTCATGGATGGTCCATCCAATGCTGTTTTCCAGTCCTGTAATAGGATATTTCCCTAGGATATGTTGGATAGATGCAGAAGTTGTCAAGGGGTCATTTTATTGCACAGCTCCAAATGTGAGTGTCTCTCTCATCATCTCTTCTCTCCTCATGTGGAGGAGGAGGTGAAGGAAGGTAACCAGAAACCCACATATTTAAAACAGAGGGAAGACTTGGAGAGGTGACCTCTCTTGTAAATCTGGCTGTGCTGGTTTTAAATGTTACTGCCACTGTCTGCCTGTCCTCACCCTACTGCCAGAGGTTGCCAGGAACTCAGAGGAGCATGCTTGCACCATATATTCTTTATTTTGCAGGTGTTTTACCTAGTTCTCCCTTTGTGGAAGGAGATGGAAGAGATTTGGCTTGCTAGAAATGGAACTAGAGTGCACAGAGTTGATCTGTGCAGGACAAGTGTTTTTCTTGGAGACTCATACAACAAAGTTGTAGCTGCTTTTAGCTGTAGGCAAGTTTAAAAATAGTGTTTCATCCTCACCTCCTTCATTCAGTTCTTGGGCTAGAAAACAAACCTGTGGACTGATCAGTTGAGAGCTGTGCTCTCCCTCCTGCCAACTTCCCTGTGACCAAGCTAGTAACATCTTGCAGCACTGCAGAGTTTGTCAGAACCCTGAAGTTTTTTAGCTTTTTTTACATTTTATTTTCAGTCTCAGACTTGCTCTGATGAGACGTGTAAACATGGTATGCAAAGTGACAATTTAAGGTGACTTTGCAAGAGAGTGATTTGGTCTGTCCCTGAACAGGCACCTCAGTATGCAGTGATGACAAGAATTAGTTAACTTGATGCACCTTGCTGTGAGGTATCAATGTATCTGAGTATACTTCAGATATTTGCATGCAGTGTTTGTGTAATAAGTTAGAACTAAGTATTTAAAGTGAGGTAGTAGTTTCTGGTCTGCATGAATAACCTCTGGTGATGAGTCTCTGGGCAGGCTCCTGTATCTGCATTTTCAGTCCCTGAAATTATAACTTAGCATCCAAGTCTAGACTATGAAGACCTGTTGTATTTTAAAAAAGAAAAACCAAGATTTTAGACTCCTGTTAAGCATGATGTTAATTAAAAAATACTCGTTCACACACTTTTAAAAATGAAAATGATCCTAAGTCAGCTTTTAATAACTATTAACAGGAACTCAGAAGGACCACATTAATTTACAACAGAGAGTAAATCTTATATGTTGTTCATTCTGTGTTCTTGCTTGAGAAGTCCAAGGCAGCACTGCTTGTTAAGGAAGCAGGGAGGCTTTAAAGGAATGTCCAAGCAGTTTCTGGGGAAGGGGCCAGAGTGAAAAAACCGAAACAAACCCTGCAAATAATGCTCCTTTCCCCCAAAATGTAACTTACATAACTTGGCAGTGTTTGTCAGGAAATCATTACTTCAGAATCCATGACAGCTATTAAGACTTGTAGCAGGGACCTTGTGATTGCTCACTAAAATCATTGCAGCTGAATAAGCTTCATAATCACAGGAAATTATTTTTACATTTCATCTTGGAGAAAGGTTTTGTTTATAATCTCTTTACTATTTCAAGGCAGGATATTATAGAGGGGATTATTTCAGAAATGATGACGAGCCTTGCAGATAATGTGTGTTAAGGCAGATTTTCACCAGAAGACACTGGCAAAATTAACCTTTATTGATTCCAGCTCATTGCAGTGTGGTTTAAACTTTCTTTGTGCGTCCTACAACCATCTTCTTCCCTTTCTCCAAAAGCTGCACTGTCAGAAACACCCCTTCCTCCCTAAGGTGTAGTTACACTCACTATTTGGGGAGTTACTCAAATGTGTCCATCTCAGAGTGTAAAGTTTGGTCCAAACTTTAGAAAAAAGATTTTGATCTGTATTGTAAAAAATGGAGCAGAAAGTTGCCTTTGTTCCTCTGGAGGATGTTGATCACTGAATTTATGTTTTTGACAAAAAAAAGATGGATTTGATAGCTCATTTCTTGAAGAAAGCTGATAAATTCCCTTGCTAGCGTGATTTGAAACAGACTCGTAATATTCTTTAAGTAAACTATGGGTTAAGTTTGTTTAAAAAATGGAAATCAGAGCACTCAGCTGTATGAAATTTCGGCAGGATTAACAAAGAAAAAAGTCTATAGAAGAACCATTTTTATTTGGCTGCATTCCTGGAAAAAAAGAAGACTATCCCTGTGGAGAATGAGTGTGTTTCAGTACTGCCTTCTCCGTAGAACGGTCAGACCAAATGTCACAGGACATTGTGCAGAGGACATTGAGCAAATGCAGCTTTTCCAGTGCAGCACTGAGAAAGGAGGACATAGCAGGGACAAATGTTGAGGTGGCCTAATAAAAAAATAAGCATTTTGAGAACTTACGCAGTGACCTTGGGACAGGAGCAGATGAGAGCTGGCTCACTTTAGAGTGCCAGGGTTGTTAGTCGAGCCTGTATCTGAACCAGTGCTATTTTACCATTTCAGGATCTGTGGATGTTAAGTCCTGAAAATCAGCTGAGCAAAGCAAAAGTTAGTGCTTTGGATTTCTGCTTGACACTTGGAGAAAGAATTTCTCCTTTTAACTCTTTGTTGTATGACTGTAGCCTAAACTGTGAGTTTCTGGGCAGTCTGTGTCTTTGGTAGTGGATGCCCCCTTCCAGGCTGGTTTTAGAACATCTGGCCCAACTGTGGGTGTTGTGTAATGAAAGAAAGCAACAGGAAAAAACAGAGCCTGGTCAGTGGGAGCAGAGTCCCTTCAACTGGGCCAGGGATGCTGCTCTAGATTTTAAACTGTGCTTTAAATGCATATATGTGGGTGAGAATGTATATGTAATGTGTGTTTGTGGTGTCTGTGTCTAGTTAATTGTATCTCACACTTGAAACAGTCTCATTGTGTTGTGCTTTAAACCTAAAACCCAAACAAACTCCCAGAACATCTCCTGCCTGCCCCTCAAAAAAACCCAAACAAAAAAACTGAACACAAACAGCAAACCCCAAATGCCCGTAAATATGGAGACCTTTTTTTCGCCTTGAACGGATGAGTAGAAATATAAAGAATGGCAACACATTTTCTGGACCTTAATGGTTTAATTAGAATCCTCCTAATACCACTTTCTTAAAAAAAAAAAAGGCAGTCAGCATTCTGGGCCTCTCTCTTCCACCCTCCTCCCCCGCCTCCTTTCTTTCCCCAGGGTTGTTTAACACATACTTTACATTTTCATTTCTCATTTTCATTTCTCATGGGAACCGTGTCGTTCCTCACTTTTACATCTTAATTCCATGTTTCAGCATAAAGTATTAGTTGTATTAAGTTTTCTCTGTCACTTCAAGCAAGAAGTAGTAAAGATAGGAAATTATGCAGCTAAGAGCTTTTTTCTAAATAAATCTATGTTAAGGGTGAAATTTATTTTTCTTATTTAAAGGATAAGTAAGATCTCTTCTCTGGTACGTTGTTTAAAAATTTCCTTAAAATTCAAGGAAACTATCTTGCAAATTAAGCTTTTGTGATTCTTCTGCTGTGTATGGTGGTATTGCAGAGAAATCTCTTCAATTCTCGAGTAGAAGGTTCTTCCACTAAAAACAATATGTTTGTCATAGAATACAACTGTGCCTTATATCATGGTCTAACCTCCAGGTTAAATTCTGGCAAACTTACTCATGTAATAAAAGATGCTATTTTGATATTTTATGATTTTCAGCATGGAGGGGGTTTTTTGTGCATGTTAAAAAAAATTATTTCTGTGAAGTACATGTGTAGATCTGGGTATAAGCTTGGTTAACCTGGGGTGGAAATTAAAAGTGGGGGAATTACTCACTAGATACATGTGATTTATAAAGTAGTGGGCTCTGGTAGGTCTTGAGCTGTAAGAACATCCTGGAAGAACTTTCAGATGAGTGAAATAAACCCTGCCTATTTCTGACTGTAACCACGTGAAATGTGATGGAGCTTGAGCAGTTGTTAACAGTCCAGAGCTGTCTGGTTTTATTGTCCCTGCACGTGTTGGTAAACTGCTGCTTCACCTGATGGTGAGATTTCACACAAACATTCTGCCAACTGTATAAAAAACACACGTTGTGCAGTAATGTCGCCGTGCTTTCCTGGTCAAACAATCTGTTGTTTTCTTGCAATAGGGTGACACCCTGTTGTAAACAGTATTTCATAACGTGCTTTTTGTGGCCAGAAGTGGTAGCTGGAGGTTTGAGTGAGCCTTTCTGTTGTCCTCTCTCTCCACTTGTGTAAAAGCAGTCCCAGGACTGAGCAGGAGTAGTTCTGGATGTGGTGTCCAAGCCAGCCCTCAGCACGGAGCTGGCAGGCACAGCATGGCTTGGCCAACTCGTCAGTGCTGTAACCAGAGATTTGTTTTAGTCAAGGTCTGATTGCTGCTCACAACCGCTAAAAGCTTTAGCATTAAATAAATTATATACTCCTAATCAACATTTTATAACTACAAACCAAATTTGGATTCAAATGATGGGTACTATGAAAGCATGAAAGTACAATGTGTTCTTGAGGTTTGACAGAAATTTGTTACTTAACTAGAGAAGAATTGTTTCCTTGCATAAAAAATGTTCTATTTCAAGGCAGAAATGAGACTTGGAAAACTTAGTTCTAAACTGAGGCAAATGAGATTTGAAAAACTGAGTTCTTTATATAAATATATTTGTTTTAATGTCATTAAAATCAGTGATCTCTCATCAGCTTATGTAACCAGAGCATTTTGCTCACTGTTTAAGTAGCCCAAAGGCAGTCTTAGTGATAACCATGAAATATAAACAGGTTCTCTCTGCTCCCAGTCACAAGTTTCCATATCTGGGGCAGATTCCCTATAAACTGTGGCCCTATTGTTGCAAATTCTGTCTTCTTTGTATCCCCCTTCATATAAAACAGCTGCTATCAACTGGTCTCACATAGATAATGAGCTAGTGAAGTTGATAAAAATCCAGATCAGAATATGGAGGATTTCTATGCACCAGCTTTAAATGTTCATCAGGACATACCTGAAATAGAGCCAAGCAGTCACTGGAAGGCAGGCTTGGTAATTTTTGAGTTTTGGTAGGTTTTGTGGTCATCTATAAAAGAGTGATGGCTGTGCTGCTTAGGTAGAGAAGTGCGGTTTTGCACAAAGAGTTTGTGGCATTCCAGTGTCCAGACTTAAAGGATTGTTTCTTACTGCAGGACCTAGAGATATATATATATATTTTTTTTTTTAAACTTATTTTCAGGAACTGCTGAATATGAACTTCAAGGCTTTTCCCCTTGAGATGGTAAAGGGTGTGAATAAGCTTAATCTGTGTATTTTTTCTGTTGAATAAAGACAGACTAAAATCACATTTAAATCAGTGTAAGGGATGACTACATATACTGTAAGTATATGCCAAATTTGGTTAATGTAGTAGTTTAGCTGAGAATTTGAAAAATGCCCGAGCTACGTAGTGAGAAATGAGTATGTGGTTAATTTTATGCTTGATAATTTTAAAAATTCATTTTAGCGAAAAGAATGGCTACCTTTTTCTTTTGACCGTGTATCTTCCTGGCAAGTGTTTTGTTCCTGCGAACCATGGAACTTGCCATTTTCATGATTTTCTGTTGCTAATAGATAAGTTTCCTTTGGTGTGAGCGTGGTCAAGAATTTCACATGAACGTAAGACAAAGCTTGTCAAACATATGTTGTGTGAATGCTTGACTGATGTCTTTATGATGGAAAAGGTCTGGGTCCTTTTTTTAGAAACAATAAGAAAAATCTATGGGAACAATTAGCCTTTTTATGACTGACTTTGAAGATATTACATGACTTGTTTCTTCATTTCAGCCTGTCCCTCGGGAATTAAAAAGTGCCTGGCATCTATTTTCTCAATACTGTTGAGAGCTGTGCACTAATCTTCACAGACATAGTTTGGTGTTTTCTTTGTGTTGCTAACTGTGAAGTTTTAAGCATGTAAAGAAAAAAAAAGTTTAATGCTCCAAATTCATAAAGTGATGGAAACAACTGATATATTCAGAGAATCAACAAAAATTTGTAGGCAAACTATGTACATAACAAACCTTTTGACCTTAAAGAGTTTTATTTCTCCTAGAATTACCGTGCTTTGCATAACTGCAGACAACACTGTTTTAAGGCAGTTGTGTCTATGCCTGATGAGAAATGGTGTAGGTTAAGAAAGTGGTAATTGAGGGCCTGCTGCAGTCTCCACCTAGACATTTGCAGGCTGAGTTGTGCAATTCACATGCCCTGCTATATAGTTAATTTGATTACAACACCTTAGTCAGTGTTTTAGTAATAGGAACTGTTGACAGCAACGGCCATGCCCAGTTTTATTTCAGAGTGTTGTCCATATCCAAGACACTTTCATGGATAGATTTGTCACCCTCTTTACGATTCGAGGTGCTTGAAGTTGGTTTTAAAAACTGAAATTCTCTGTGGTCAGCTGGTGATTTTAGAGACAGAGGGCATGGGCAGCATCCTGGTTTGGGGCAGAGCTGTCCTTCAGTGAGGGTAACTGCAGCTCAGCAGTGGAAGAGTTCTAGGGGTTCTGTCAGAATTCACTTTTATGTTAGTCTTGGTCTCTTTTTCACAAGTTTGACTGAGTTTAGGTTTGTGTCTATCACTGTGTTAACAAGTGGGAAGCTGTGGAAGTGGAGTGGGAAGATAGGAGGTTTTAACTTAAATTAAAACAAGCAGTAGTGAAAACAATGTGACTCGGTAAAGTGTTTTTCACTAATACACATTAACACCAAGCTCTGTATTTTCTCCTTTCCACTACTTCTTTGCAACCAAAATGTTTTACTACTATTCCTCTTCTGAGAAGTAGAGTTGGATTCCCATGTCATAAAAGCAAGCAAATCTTTTTTTTTTTGTTTTGTTTTGCCAATGATTTTTTAAGGTTCCTCTGCTTTTTCAGCCTTTAAATCTCCATTTTAATGTTTTGTCAGTGTCACTCCTGACACGTTCCAGAGTGCATTGGATGAATTTGTTTAGAGAAGCAGTTCTTTTATTTATCTCTTTAGAAGCACAAGAGTGGGCAAAATGTGTCAGGAGAAGGAAGCTGAATGATCCCACAGACAAACTTTTGCTGCTGTCAGAAGAAAAAAAATATTTTGATTGAATTGGCATTTTAATGGTAACACTGATGTATTCAGTAATAAAATTGTCTACCCCAATCTGTGACAATTTCCAAGGTGACTGTGAGTGGGGTAAAGGTACTGCACTGGGAGTGCTGTTCATAAGAGACTTAGGTGGGCTTTTTTTATGTGTAGCTTCTTTTCCGCATAAAAACACTTAACATTTGTAGATTTAGGGAATGTTTGTGTGAGCAATGTGTACACCAGCACATGGAAGTGGTGGCTGCTAGGCTGGAACCGGAGTCCCCTTGGAGGCATCTGTTGTCACACGCACTTGGTTCCTGAGTTGGTGGGTGTCCCAAATCGGCACAAAGCATTGCAGCATTCAAGCTTAATTCTTTAGATAAGGAATGTTTAGATACAGATTTAGTTGAAGACTTTATGCTGTGAAGTGGCAATAGTTACAAGCGTGTAACTTTGCAAAGACATCACATATTTAGTGGCGTAATATGTCTGAAAGACCAGCGTTTTGATAGTGGTGCAGTCTGCCTTATCACTGTAGTTGAGTGGAATGAGTGATTTGTGCATCACTGAGCAAATGCTCTGCTTACTATGACATTTTTAGAGGGATGGATAACTGAGGATTTTGTTTCTAGTTCTTCTTCGAGTGGTGTATTGTGGTTTTGGTGTTTATTTTGATGACAAACCTCAAGCAAATCACTATTCCTGGCTTAACTTTCTTTATCAAGACATTTGATGTTATTTAGCTGGTTTGTGAGCACAACACAGTTCTCAGCTTTTCCGTTTCCCTCGTCCCACTCCTGCAGATTCCTGCTGGGAGAGGTACTGAGATTCTCTCTGTTTATGGCATAGGCCTGGGCCAATGCTGTGCCAGCCTTTTGCGATTATTTTAAAATGTATGAAGCAGCAGCTGTGCTGTTATGTATTCATTTTAACAGCACTGCTTGTCAAACAGTTTAGATGAATTAGAAGGGGAAAAGCAAAAATATGTTTCAAAACCTAGAATTAGTGTAAACACTTTTGGGAACACTTTGGGAGATTCTGAGACAGACGCTAGGAATGTTTGTGATAAAAGCATTCTTTGCCATTGCTGCATCTTCAGCTGTAAAAAACTTGGGGTAATGTACTGCTGAACTGTCTTAAAAAGAAACAGAGGTGCTGACCTGACTTCTTAATTTGAGGAGATAAATTATATAAACTACATTAGATGGTGAAGTAAGAGCTAACCCTTTCATTAAAGGATTTTCAGTCAGTTGAAGTTGGTGTGGAATTATCTGGCCATTTATTTTTGTAGAAATGCTGATTCTTCAAAATTGACATTTTTGGCGGAAACATCTGTTTTGGCAACTTTCCATCAGGCTGCCATCCTGGGTCACGTGGCTGGAGCTGCCTGCTCTGTGCAGCCATTCCACAGCAGGATTTCCAGCTGTGGCAGTGTTGAGATCTCACTGTTCTTGGGTGTTTCTATCCACACAGATCTTTCAGTTTCAAATGGTATTGTTCCACTTCAGTGACAACTTGTAAACTTTGGTTTGTTTCATTGATTACAGCAAGGCTTAGAGGAGAGTAAAACGCTGCTAAGAAATGTGCTGCCCTTTGCACATCCCAGTTCCCATTGCTGTGTCAGCTCTTCCTCATTCTGGCACTGTGGTTGGTGCCATGCTTCGTATGGCCTCGATGGAAGGTAGGAGCAGGACTTGTCAGGGTTACCAGAATTTTAATGCCTGGCCTGCAGACTCTGGAAGGCAAGAGTGTGATAAAATATAGGTGTTTTTTTTTTTTTTTTTTTATTCCATGAGACAAAAACAGAGCAACTGAAGAGAGATGGAGCCTCTTCCCCTTGTCAGAAGTTTTAGCTTCCTGTGCTGAGTTACCAGTGTACCTTGTCTGTAAATTTTGGTTAACATAGAGGAATGCTAATTTTCTGTTAGCTGTTTTCATAGGCAATCTTTTTTTTAAATCGTTACTAGGCTGTTGTATGAGTTTTCTAATTTTTGCTCAGTGATTTTTTTTTTCTCTAAGGTTATTACAGACTTTAAGAAGCTCTTTTTTCAAGTTTTATGTCATCCTTACTTAAAGGTCTGATTCTTACAGTGACTTATCAAAGTCCACACTATGAAAAGCAGAAACATCTTTCTTTATAACTTGTCAAAAGCAATGCCATTAAATTGCAACAGCAGCCTTCTAATTCGCCCTGTGATGTGCTCATCTTTTGTCTGAGTGGTACTACAAGAACTGATGTTTCTCTATTCAAGGAGTTTTATCAAGATCTCTGCTGGCTGTCTACCTTTCCACATATTTCTTGCATGGATATTTGGAGCCTCTTGCTACCTCTGCCAGTGTGATTAAAATCCAAAAGTTTGGTTGGTGATGGATGGCAATTTGCACTCCTGACCTTGGGTCACATGTAAGAGTGCAAAGGAAACGGCTGCTGCACATGTCTGTTGTACTCTTAATTAGCTCCTCTGAGGGTACAGATTTATGCATCTGAGGTTTGTGGGGCTGCGAGAAGCCATGTTCACAGTTTTTACATTGAGTGTAGGAGATTGGGTTGTGTTAAGCTAACACTGAGCACATCCGTACGAAAAACTGATGGATCTAGGAGCTGACAGTAGCCTAAAAATAGGGGAAAAGCACCAGTGGTAGCTAATAGATGATGCATGTGTGAATACTCTAGGTATCTGGGTCACTCCCAATTTGATCTTTGCAGTTTGTTGCTCAGTTTCAGTCAAGCTGGGTCCCAGCTTCATCTCCCAGTGACTTCCCAGCCCAGTGGCATCGTGCAGGTTTGTAACAGGGCACCCACCTGGGACAGACCTGCTCCAAATGTTGCAGCTGCTGGGCATGCTTCACCCAGTGCCTTTGTCTTCATTCGACTTCAAGGAATCTAGCTATGATGTGCTTCTTTCTAGATGACCAAGTTTTCTCCTTTCCATTGTTCACAGAGAAAGTTATGGGCTTTTTTTTTTGCTTTGTTTTCAGAGGTTTTGCCCATTAGTCAACATGAGGCAACATCCAGTTCATTGCAGGGGATGCACAGCAGAAAAAGCAATATAAAGACCTCTGGTACTATGGGTTTTTTGCAACAGTCTGTGTGTGTGAGCTTTATTTAAACAATCTAGGAAAAGTTGCTTGGTTCCTGATAAAATTGTGATGACAAAGATTTTTGTATTTCACCTCCGTTAAAGTGTTTTATCTATGAAGCAAATTGAAGCCATATACTTTTTTTTTTTTTTTTTTTCCTTTCCCTTCCCCCTTTTTATTTGTTTTTTTTTTTTTTTTTTTCCTTTCCCTTCCCCCTTTTTATTTGTTTTTTTTTTTTTTTTTTTAATTCCCTTCCCTTCCCCCCTTGTAATAGGAGTCCTCATGGTTGTTATGCACTGATGTCTGAATTTGCTTTGGAAAATCTTCTATTAGGCATTGCAGCCCAGGGTAAAAGAGCACTGAAGGGCTGAACATCTTAAGGGGATAATAAAGTCATCAGTATGTACAACCTTGTAATTTTATGTATTACTTGGCATTTCAGCTTCTTAGCTTCCCTGAGTACAGAGCAGGGTATTGAATACTATCCTAGAAAAGGGCTTGTTTACAGAATGAGTCCTTGCTGCACTGGGAAAGTCCTTTCTCAAGCAAGTAGTTATGTCAGCTGGTTCCGTTAATCCTGTAGAAATGAGATAATTAGACTTGAGGTGGAAAAAGTACCTTAATGCTCCCACTCCTTTCTTCAAATTTCTGAGTTGTGCTATAGGGATCAGCATTGTTACTGGTGTGGGCAGGCAGTTGATTAGAAAAAACTCATTTTCTTTCCTCATGCTGTGAAAATGTTGCAGTGCCTATTATATCTTGGATTTTTAATTAGGAGAGTTAAGGTAAATACGCATTTGTTTCCACTATCAAGTAATAAGGTATATCCTTCTGATTTAGCTATCCCTTTTATGCAACTGGTGTGGTTCTGCCAAACTCTCATTGGGAGGTGTTAAGGGAAGTTCCCTGTGGGACCATCCAGGACCACTCTGGCAGTCGCTCTTGCCCCACCTGAGCTGGGGTTTTCTGTTGGATTGCAGAACTGGAGATCCATTTTATTACAATTCAGTGCAGAGAAGAGTAGTTAAAGAGTAATTGTCAATAAAGCAGATTAAAGCCTTTGCTAAAATTGGATAACAACCATGAAGGGATTACTGTTCATGACTTATAACAAAGGGAAGTATTATCTGAAGCAGACCACAGAATGGACAGACTAGAGGGGACCTGATATGAAAGGAGTAATTTAAATGTAGAGCAAAAGTCAATTTTTTGGGACGTGTACACAGTCAGTTTTCAGAAATAGTTGCACTTGAGATTTGAGTTCAGCACTGGTGCACATAAACTCAGCTCTTGAGGAAAAGAACATCCATACATATGCACACATCCTATGGGATTTTACTTATGTTTTGCTACAAGCTCTGGCTGGTGCAAAACTTTAAGAGGTCAGGTTGTATGAGCACGTTACTGGATTTCCAGGAAAAATGTAAGCTTAAAGGAAAACCTAGAACATGTATGAATCATACTTTGCATTGCGGTGCAAAACCAGGGAATGAGGCATGGCTTGGACACAGGTCTCAAGCTTTCTGCAGTTGTGCTCAGTGCTGCCACTACTAGTGAAACTTTTTGGCCTTAACCTTTTTCTCCCTGGACACTGTGACTAGTAGAGATTTGGGGTAGAAGCGCTTTGTCCTCTTCAATAAAAGGACACTAATGCTGTCCTGCTCCGAGAGAGTGGATCATGGTTGCTTGGTGAAGTTGGGTTGATGGTGAATAGACGCAGAGCTCAGACAACTGGAGAAACAACTAATTTAAAGTGGAGAGGAACAGTGTCACGCCAAGTGCTGAAGCATCTCCTTTTGGGTGTAACAGGGATATGGAGGGGGATAGGAGGAGAACAATAATACTAATTAAAGCGTGGTTTGAGGCAGGAGAAATTTGACAGACAATTTGCACCCTTTCAGTCATCCCACTAAAGCAATTCCTGTAGTGGAAAAAGGGCTGAGGGTCAGCTTTGTATGTCTCTGAAAGGAGCAGTGTGGCAGCTGACAGCACCTCCTCTGGTGTGGCATTCCCATCCCTGGAGATTAACAGTCGTGCTTTGGAGAATAGTTGATCTTAGCTAGCATAAAGATTGCAGGTCAGAACGTGACACAAGTTTACATACTGGGAAATGCAGTTTTTCTGTGAATTTAATTGCTAATCATTAAGTTGGCATTGCTTCTGCTTAGCTTTCACTTGCTGTTGAAGTGCAGTTGTGCTGGGGGGTTGGATCAAGATATTTTTAACTTTTTGAATTTGCTACCAAATCTATAGATCTCAGCTTGTTGTTCCTGATTTATTTCATCAATTATTTAGGTAATTTTGGCAAGCTCACAGTGTTACTCTATTCCATCTTCAAGATTCAGCTTCCTCCATATCTGAATTCCCAGCTGGGAGTATTTCTTCACTGTGTTGGTCTTAGTTCTTACACAAGACCGTCAGCAGCACCAGCTCTTCATAAAATCACAGAATATCCCCAGTTGGACAGATCCAAGGATAAGTAGTAAGTTTGCCCTTAGAGGAAAAGCAAAACTAAAACACCAATTTGCAATAAGCAGTGTCCATGTGCAAGCAGAAATGCCTTTTCACGGACTGTGCAGGCTTGAATCCTGCAGGATGTGGGAGGGTGGCTGTTCTCCTTCCCCTCTCATACTGACCAAGAGTGGTGGTGTCTCCAGCAGGCTGTTCTGAAGGGCAAATTATGGTGAATATGCATGATGCTTATGAGATGAATTGACCATCGTTGTGCTGTGGACCCACAACATACTAAAACCACAAATGTACCAGACACTCATTTTTCTTTTCAGCAAGCTGTAGCTTGGTGGGTTTTTTCTTTTTTTCTTTTTTTTTTTTTTTTCCTTTAAAAGTCCAAGAGTACAGGGCCCATAAAGAGCGCAGTGAAAGAGGTACTGCTAGAACTCCTCTCTTGCAACCTGTTCAAACAGGGTTAGTGCCTTTCCTCCTTCTATGCCCCTCAATTTCTCCAGGCAGATTTCTCCCACTGCTTCAGAGCAGCAAAAATATTTCCCCACCCCCGGCATGTTGGATTTTGCTGAAGTTCAGTGTGCCCAACTCTATTTTCTCTGTGCCTTTTGTTGTGCTTGTTTTAAACAGATGAGCTGTAGTGAGTGAAAACACAGTAACAGATGTTCCAGCAGATTAAGTCACATGTTTAAAGTTGCCATTTTCTATTCCTACATGGAAAATTGGGAGCATTTATAGCTGAATATGAGAGACTGCTAGCTTTCTAATATAACACAGTTGTACACTAGAAGGATCTTTCATACCTAAGTCTTTAAAGTACTAGACTAAATCCACAATATATTTAGATATGGAAAAGATGTTTATTTGTTTATGAGATCTGTTCATTTTTATCATGTTCTCATGCTTATTATACATGTATTAGCATTACATTTACTTTCTACTGAGTGTTTTGTTTAATGTGGCAGCTTTGCAAGTTAAATGCAAAGAACAATTACATTGTTTCGTTAAAATAGTTGACTGAATTTTTCTGTAAAACGACACAAGTTATTATCTTCTGCAGAAAAAGCTTTGAACCAGACAGATTTTAAGTGTGCATGGTTTGAAAATCTCTGATTTTACATAAGATGGACAATTTCTAGAGGCCACTTCTGTATGCTGTAGTTCCCCACACTGTTGCTAAATAAATGTAGACTTCACCTTTTCAGAGTGTCTCAGTATATCATGACATCGTTTCTGTAGTACCCATTTCCCACTCAGCCTCCCAGGCAGCAGCTGAGTTTCAAAACTTGCTGTTTTATCCAGTAAAATGCTCAAAATGTGATTTTAATAAAAATTTTGTTTTCCTCTGCAGCTGCTGTAGAGAAAACAGGGAAGAGCACTTCTCTGTTTGTAAGCAGCCTGTATTTTGTAAAAAACTTTTAATAGCACTTAGTATAATTACTTAAAATTATCAGCACTTCTTTTCTGCTAAGTAGTTTAAGCTTGAGGTGAAAGTTTGAATCTAGAGTGAGTTTTATATTTGAGTGATTGGAAACATACTTGGTTTTTCTTCCCTTAGTGGAATATGGGGTGGGCATTTTCTTCGTGCCTTGTTAGAAGATGTCTTGTGAGTGAGGCCTGAAACCATGTTCTTAATATTTAGCTGTTTACACTGGGAATGGAAAAATAAAAACATTCTGCCCTCCTTTATAGCAAAATCTAACCCAGAAAAAGCTTGAGTGAAGTCTGACATCTCAGTTATTTCATAATAATGTCTTCAGCACAAAAATGAAGGGATGTTTGTATCATCTGAGTATGAAGCCTTCGGTCAGTATTCAGACCACATTTCGTGGGCCTTTGTAAATGCTCTGTGGAAACATTCTTACTTCTCAATAAAAGCCAAGCCTAGCTGAGGTTTGTATCTCCAGGATTGGGTCCCTAACCAAATCTAACTGGTGTAATGTAAGCTGTCTTGTCATGCATTAATTGTAATGTGTCCCTTTATTTCTACTCCTTTTCTCCTCTATAGAGAAATCTCTCCTCTTCCTCCCACCCCCTTTTTTTGTGGTTTGTTTGGTAGTGAACATCATGTAGCTTTTGGGTTAACAATAAGGCCTTATTTTATGTAATTTTGTAGTGTGGAAAGACTAATTGGTGTGTGCTGCTTTCTTACAGGAGAATAAGTGATTTAGTGGTTCTAGGGGATGATCAAAGTGTTGAAGAGAAAATGTCAGGGTAAATAAAGCTGTTTCAGGATCCAGACTGAGGGCATCAGGTTGGTTTCCCTGTCAACAAACCGATAAATCACAAGGAGACAGGACCTGCACTGAAAATGTATTGAACCCTTAGAGGACATGAATTAATTGAATTTAAAAAAAAAAAAGCCTAAGGAATGGTGGTTAAATGTAAGTAAGCCTGATTTACATACCAAACAATAGGATGGCCACTATGAAAAAAGAATTAGCAGAGTTCTGAAATGTGATATGGAGGATAAGATCCAGCATGGTTTGGCAGAACATTAAAGTTCTTTAGGGTTTCTTGGAGGAGTCAGGAATCAAGAACATAAAAATCATCCAGTTGGTAGCAGTGTACTGAGAGAGGGGCTGAATCACAAGGGGATATTTGACTGATGAAAGACTTGGAATGATAAAAAAGAAATCTCACAGAGGAAAAATTGCAGAAGGATCTCAGGATACTGAACGTGTTGTTCCCCAATCTCAGTTGATGGAACACAGGTCATTTCTAGTTTTTTGACCTCGTCCTCTCTTCTCTTGCTCCTGGCTGTGCCCCTCTGCCCCTCCATGTTTTGGCACCCACTTGATGGTGTGGTGAATTGGTGGGGATTGGTTGGCCCCAATTTAGAGTAAACTTCATTAAAACAGAGAATAAAGTTCAGTGAGTGGCTCTTGGTGAAGAACTGTTCCACTGCAAGCTGAATCTGCACAAGGATTGCTGGGATGGTTCTGCCAGTACACTGCACTTACTGAGAGTGGAGGTGATGTGTCTATGGAGTACCTGGTGTGAAGCTCATGAATCCAAACCTTGCACTCCAATGTCCAGTGGGATGCTGAGGTTTTTGCTCCTGATAAACAGCCCAGAATGCCAAATGACAGATTTGTCTCTTGCCCTCATCCACTGAGCAACACAATTGGCAAAAATGACTGTGCTCTCTTGCCGTGGAGAAGTGTGTGTGGTTTTGGGGCTTCAGTTTAAGAGACAAGTACAGGGAAAATCTTTCTCCACTCCCTGTATTCAGGATGTATATGGAGATATGGAGAATAATTCTTCCAGGTTTTTATTGAAATATAAGAAACAAGTTTGGTTATGACTGAGCTGAAAAAGCAGGGAGTGTACAATTATGGTAGCAGCTGACTTGCCTAGTTTCAACCCAAGGCTCTCTGAAATGACAGAATTCTAAATTGTCATTTACAAACTAAATACCTGCAGTGCAAATGTTTATGGTTACAGTGCAAGAACCTGAAAAGAAACGGATTTTTTTTTCATTGTACAAAGAAGGTAAATTTTACCTGAGAAAGATGAACTGTGATCCCACTGTTTTTTCCCTGCTTTCCCCCACCTGTAGTTTTAATGTAGCTGAATATTGCCTTGTACTAGCTTCCATAATTTTGCTCAGTTCACAGTTGTGTAGATCTGCACCTTTTAATAGGATCCTAAAGAGCTCTTTGGGAGGTGTGTTTTTGTGTACCAACATCAGGCACCGCCAGAGCAGAGCTCTGTGAGACTCCTCAGCCCGGCAGAGTTACCCAGCACGTGTTCCTGGCTCAGCTTCTTCCCTGGCCTCTTGAGACACTCTGTCACAGTTGGTGGCTTGTGGTATTTCTGTTTGTGTGTCTGTTTTGTGAAAGTCTGTCAAAGCTGCCAGCTGGTTTGCTTTCCTCTTATTTTCATATTATATTTGAAGAACCCAAGGTAGGTTGGAAGGCAAAGAATTTTTCTTTTCTTACTTTGTCCATCTCCTGTTACATGAAGTTATGTTTTAGTTTTCTGCTGGCTTACCTGCTGTCTGACCTTGGCAGGGTCTGATGTATTATATTATTATATCTGGAGTGATTCCAGTGCAAAGGGCTGGCTGGAATCTTCCAAATTTGCATCTTGCTTCCATTTTGCAGTCAGTAAGAGCCTAGGGATGGTGTTCATCAGTAGCAGAGAGAGGAAATTGTATCCCTCTCTATTTTTTTGACTTAAACTGGGAAAATTGTTGTTTTAAATACTGTTTTTCAAATGGTGCTAAGTTTTGACAAGCTATATTTCCTGCTTGCTCTAGGAGGACCCAAAGAAATGGCTTTTGTTTCCTAACTGTGGAAGGCATGTCCTTAGACCTTTTGTGTCTGGAGATAGGAAAGGTTAATTTACAAGTTCAAGGAGCAAGAGACCTTTCCACCTGCTCAAACAATTAAAATTCTGCCTTTGTGAGCATTCAGCAAAAAAAGTAGCTGCTTCTTGTTGCTTAATGAACCTCTTTTTTTTTTCCTGGGGATCTGTGGCCAAAAGGACAATCACATGCATGAGACTCTGCAGTGCATCAGTGTTTGACAGCCAAGTCAAACTTCACTTCCTACAGACCCTCAGAAATGTCTGGGTGAAAATGAAAAACAATCTCTCATCTGTGTCTTGTCAGGTTGCCTGGCATTTTATCTAAACTAGAATGCCTGAAAACAGAGGCCATGATAACTAGCTTGAGTACTGAGTTGTTTCTTGCTGGTTATGAAATGGGAATATCATGTATGTTTGTGCTTCCATGCAGGTTTCTGATGAATGACTTTCAGTGGCTTCTCCAAGGTATTATTTCCGGGGTTAATGAATGGCATCTCCAAAATCTCGTTCTGGTTTTATACTTTCTTCTTGATACTGAGCTAGAGACAAAGCCATCACCTTCTCATCACTTCATAATAGATTTTCTTCTTCCCAAAAATGGAGTGTTTGCATTTATCCTTTATTTTAGAAACTTATTCCAAGAAAAGGGAAGATCTGGTGATGATTTTATTTCTCCTGCTTGATAAGGTCTGAATAGGAGACTACAGCCAGCTCTAGAGTGGAAATCCTCATATTGCCATCCTGGTTACAGACGGGTTTTGCAATCAGTATAGTGCCTGGTGTCCTAGGATAAATGCAGTCATTTGCATGGAATTGCTGTCACCAGGATAGCATCTTCCTCTTGAGGGAACCAGTATAGAGTGCACTGGGGAAAATATTTGTATGCCTTTTAAAATTTGTGTCCCTGCAGACCATTTCCTGGTGTGTATAGTAAAACTATGTGTGGAATTTTACACACTAATTTCTCCCACCTGTCAGTGGAGCCTTTCAGCATCCCTGACAAATCAGCTGTGGAGGCTGCAGTGATTTATCCACAATGACCCCTTCCTGCACAGGTTCCTGCTGTGTGAGCAGTGATGGCATCTTGAGGTGTCCCTGTCCCAGGTCATTGTGTCCCAGTCACTGGACAGAGACCCCTCTGCCGGTTTGATGCTCTAAGCACTGATAGTCTGGGCTGTGAAATGGAGATCCAAGCATCTGTGGGGTCGTGCTTGTCCTCCAGCCCTGCCTGAGGTGCAAGGCATGGGAGGGATGGGGATGGAGGGTCAGGGTGGGAGCAGTTCAAGAGGCACAACTGGGCCCACTGGCGTTTTCTTGTCAAGCATTTTCAACACATCTGGACTGAACACAGTCATTTTCTTAGACACACTAAGGCTTTGCAGAAGAATGAAATAAAAAAGGCTTGGTTTCCAGTGTAAGAAATCCTGGTTTGTTCTTGTCCAGTGTATACAGCAATGCTTAAGAGAGGTGGTTCAGCAGAAATGGGAAACGGCAGCTTTGTAGGGAACCTGTGGGCTCCCAAACCCAAAATAAGGGTAAAAAGTAAAAGATTCAGTGTGTTAGGATGTTAACAGTTCACTGCTTAATTCACACCCATTCCTCACACAGCTGCTCTCAGTATGTGCAAGTGATGTTGTAGAGACACCTGGAAAGCTGCACACAGGGTGAGTTCATTTGCACAGAAAATGATGTTGAGTGCATTGAATGTTAACATAAGATATTATTGTAGAGCAGCCCTGAAAATTACATTCAACTAATCCACTCAATCAACTAATGCACTTATTTACAGAGACAAGCTATTGTAAAAGAGTACAGTTCTCAGCTAGCTAAGAACATCCTTTTCTCTCATGTTTATCTTGATTGTATCCCCAAAGGATATTTCTTCCTTTCTCTTATGAAGAATTATTTCCATATTTAATTTGTTATGTACATTTTTTTGCTTTTCCTGGAGGACTGAAAATATTTTCTGACTTTTGCAGTCAGTTGAGAAATTGTAGTAAAACCTTCCTCCTGTGGTACTTTTAGTCCCCTTATTTGAAAATCTTTTCTGTGTCTTTCAATATTTCTGTGTGCTCCTGGATTGTGGTTTTCATTCTTCTGGAAACTTGCCTCAAAAAATCCACGTTCATGGTGCCTGAAGAGTCACTGGATTCAAATGTCTTTTCATTATCTGAAGAGCCATGAACATTTCTTCTCAAGAGCTACTTTCAGTAGCCAAACACACATTTATTGTTTGTCATTTTCCTGAATTACTCCAGTGCCTATTATTTAATTTTGTATTTTTTGGTTAGCGAGTCCCAGTGCTGTTAACGCTGGAGCTGGAGCAGGCTGTGTTGCACAGGGTCCACTGCAGAGCTGATGAGCTCCGCAGGGGCTCAGATAATTACCTGGCCCAATTAAGCAGCTGCTCTTCCCACGGAACGGCGTTCAGGAGGGTGAACATTTGTGGATGAGGAAGATGCAGAGCTGATGGGTGCTGGATTTACTGTCAGAAATTACTCCTCAATTACAGCATGTAATCCTGGCATTTGTGCTCTGCAAGCTTTTTTCTGTGGATGTGGGATATTCTGCCATCAGCAAGCCTAGACATTTTGGGCTTTTTGGGAAGGAAGCTCTGTTACTTGTTATATTTGGTCATCATGCAGAATAGAACTCTGAAATGCTGCTTCATCCTTTTTTTCTGTTTGGTTGGGGTTTTTTGTTTTGCTATGGCAAAACCATCTATTTGAGGCAAATCAAGTTACAACTGCACAGTGCATAGTGATTGCTGACACCTTTTAAGAGGAAGTTTTCTTGCCTGGATTTACCTTATGCACCAAGATGCAAAAATTAAAAAAGGCTAGATTTAAAGAGGCATAGAAAAAAGTTTTTAGGGAAGAAACATCAAAACTCTTTCTCTATTTGTTCATAACTTTTTAATGGTGGAATAACCTTTAGATAAACCAAAATTCTGGGCCACATTTGAATGAAATACCAACTAGTTATTTATTTTTTTTAATTTCAGTCTTAAGAACTTTCCTCTCCCCTATAAGTGTATGTCAAATACTAGGTCTGGTAGCCCTGTTAGATGTGAAGGTATGTTTGCTGAAGGTAATTCCAGCACAGCATGGCTGTGCTTTGCCCTCTGGATCCTCACAGGTTTGGGATTGCTCAGCACAGAGCCCAGTTTGGTGCCTGTGCCACTGAACAGTAAATGTGCTGCATACATAGGGGGTTTTCCCTCAAAATTCGAAGGGTGGTGTAGATTCTGATTTTAAATGTTGCTTTTCTCCTCTCCTAGGCTAGAATTAAAATCTGGCTTCCTGGATTTAAATTGTATAGCGAGGTACAACCAGATGATTTAGCACAAGACTTTTCTCTTAATATGTTGCTCTATCCTATGGGCTTTGGTGGTGGCTTTTATTTATTTATTTTTTTTAATTGGAACAACTAAATGTGTTTGAAGAGGATGGGGATGAGGGAGAATGGCCCTTGCCTTGTCTGTATGGCCATCATCAGCTGGTTCTAAGGATTTTTAATGGAGACATTAAAACCCACAGGCTTTCAAGCAAGGTAGGAAGAAAACCAACCTGTGATAGTGAAAAAACCCCAAAACTGTTGAAGAAACTGCACAGAGGTCGCTGGAGCTGACTGGAAATATTACAGAATTGTAAAGCCAGTTCTGTGTGTGTGTGTGTGCTCCTGGGACAAGTGAAATAGGGCTGCTTTGGTGAAGTCTGGGAAGCCTTTCCTTTCTGACCAAACTACCCTTACCTGTTTCTGCTTGAGTAATTGCAGCGTGAGGGAGAGGTGAGAGTGAGGCAGGGAAGAATATGAGTCTGTACAGCCATTAATGAGCTGTTTCATGTCCAAAAAATCAGTCCAGCAGGCTGGTCAGAGCCTTGGAACCTATTAGCCTTGATTTGGAAGTCTTAAGACTTGACAGCTGGGACAAAGAAGGGCTGTCTTAAAGAAGTTAAAATGAAATCTCTCTTTTTCTCTCCTGGTTCTCACATGCTCACTGGTGAAATGGTGCCTGACTTTGTTTAACATTTCTTTTTTCTAGTATGCAGCTTTTTTATTGCATAGCTTGACCAGGTGGCTTGCTACTGTGCTACCTGTCTGGAAATTATTTGGGGTTTGTCTTCTTGATGAAAAACCAATTTATCTGAGGCACTTGTTTATACCTGGAGAAATCTCACATATTCTCTTTGGATATTTCTGTGCTCTGTGTTGAAGATAAACATGTTGCTCCATGAAGAATGACTCACTTGGGATGGAATAGGACAATATTTGTGTTAATCAGCTGCATTTCTGTCCACAGATATTGCTGCACATTAAAATAAACATGCTGTAGACATGAATTAAGTGGGAAGATACGGCATGGAATTTCCTGACTCTTTAAAATAATAATAATAATTTTAAAAAGAATAAGTCTTTGCCAAGAATAACTTCAGCTGCAAGTGTTTCTTAAATGTGTTGCACATTTGTTTTTCTTTAGAGGATGGGTGGCCTCTTCACATGTGGGCACCATATAGTGACCTGTGGTGCCTGTGTGATGATCTGAGTTAGTTTAGAGGCTTCAGGTCTTTCCTAGCCTGGATTGTTTTGACTGAGCCAGGTTAGGGAGCACAGATACAAGCAGGTGATGCTGGCAGATGTCATGAGAAGCAATTTAGGACAGGAGTCTGTTCCAGCTGCAACAACAAAACAGAGCAAGCACCATGGACACACTCTGGCTGACCTGTTTATATCCTATGTTACTTCAGTTTAGTTTTGCATTCTGTTAACAACCCACAAAAGTAATCCATTTTCTACCACCTGCAGAAAGAGGACAAATATTCTTACCCCCTCCTGGTCTCCAGCCAAAATAAAGTGGTTTCCCTTGCTTCACCTCAGTCCTAAATGCAACGGGGTAGCTTCCCTCTCCCCACTACTGGTTAAATTATGTTTAAACATCGGTAAATGTTACATGTTTTAAAACTTGCTTGTCGAGTTCTAAAAGATTTTACAGAGTGTTTTGCCCAGTGAGTGGGTGCAAGCTGTGCTTCAAAACAAGTTGACTTAGCTGCCTGTCTCAGAATTTCTCTGGAAAAAGTGAATTGGTCTTCCATCAAATCCCCTTTGCTGCATCAGATGCAATTATGTTGCTATAAGTCTGCTTTTTCTGTTCTCCCCTGAATTCTGACCCATGTTAAAGAAGCTGTTGTACTTTTATGATAATCTGTAGTGTCTTTGTTTAATGTTGAATTCTGAGATGGTTGTCAAGATCTGTTGGGTATCTCCAGCTTTCTCACTTGACCCAAGAAAAGAAGAAACATATGGAAGTATAACCTGACATGGTATTGTGGGTTTGTCTTAAGTTGTTTTTCTTCAACTCTTTGTAAGGAAACTTAGCTTTGTTTCACAGGGTGTGTGAGAGCTTCACAGACATTGTCTCTGCAGAATAGAGAGTGCCTTTGTCTTTACTGAAAGCTGTAGTCAGTGTTCCAGCTGCACACTTAAACATGATCGCTTTCTTTCTTTGTCTTTTCAATAATCACAGGTTCATGTACTGGACAGACTGGGGAGAAGTGCCAAAGATAGAACGAGCTGGGATGGATGGTTCGAGCCGCTCCATTATCGTGAACACCGACATATACTGGCCAAACGGACTGACGTTGGACTACGAGGAACAGAAACTCTACTGGGCAGATGCTAAGCTGAATTTCATCCACAAATCCAATCTGGATGGAAGCCATAGGTAAGAAGGTTTTGGTTTGTGTGTGTAATGTGGTGCTTTTCTTAGAACATGTTGCTTAAACAATACTGTAATCTGCATTGTAGTGAATTGTCGTGTTAGCACTCGCTAAGTTTTAAGCAAACCAGTGCTGTCAGAAACTTCTGTCCTTCCCCATCCTCACATTTCCAGCACTGTCAAATGTGTGCTCCTCTCCAGGGTATCCTGTAACTCTCCTGAAGACTTTTCTCACAACCAGTTCCATTAAAAAAAAAAATCCTTGAATCCTGTTCTTAATTGTGTAAAACAGTATTGGGAATATTGTCCCTTTTCAATAGGTCTTCTGTGCAGTGTTGGTGTGGTATTGGAAATGCAGAAAATAATCTGATAAAATGGATCTTCCTCTACTAGTATTTCAGGTTAATTAATCCTAGGGACAGGGAAATTAATGGAAAACATTCCTTACAAGAGAACTGTGCTAAAATGACTGTTTTCTTCTAACAGTTTTGTAGCAAGGATGTAATTCTTTTTCATCCAGTCATGGTTACTTCTTAATTAAGGGTATAACTGGTACTTTGTATATATGCATTTATCACTATTTTGGGCTATGACCCTCTTCATTAGGTGAGAGTTTTGACAAGCACTGTTTGCACACACAAATAAATCACAGTTATCTTGTGCCCGAGGTGTCGTATAGCGAGGTGATTTCTTGTGAGGTTGTTCTTTGCAAATTTTTGTGACGCTTCAGGTCGTTTATCTGGGCATGAAATGTCCTTTCTTATGCTCTTTATTCTGACCTCCTAGGGGCTTGTCCTGTCTGTCACCACAAATATTAATTTGACAAAAAGAAATCAATTCTATTGATAATTGTTTTGTGGGCACTGGTGAGCAGGAATGTAAGCAACATGCATGAAACATGCCCACTGCCTTCCTGTGGTACTTATTTTGAACTCCATAATTTCTTGGTAATGATGGCTTGAAAGATTACATCATTTTCCTTTAAATTTTGCCTTTTAGGAGATCAAAAGTTCATGCAGTATTTTGGTAATGGTGTTTGTTCATGGAGAGTACCAGGAGTTGGATGCAGTTTTAAATTTGTGTCTTTGGATATAATTATTATAACTAGCTTGGTTAATTGAAAATGTGGAGCTATGATATCTATTTTGAAGTAGTCCTTCACTGCTGTTTGTTTCACAAAAGAGAAAATTTAGTACCAAAAAGAGAGAAATATTTCACAGTGATAGTTTCTTTCAAAAAAGAAGACTGTCACGTAAGTTTTCAAGTAATGGAGAGAAAAGAATAGAAATTGTCATATACAGCAGTAACTTTATTTTTTATTTATTTTTATTTATTTATCGTAACCTGTTTTGTCTGGTGTTTCTAGCCTTTCTTGTTCCAGAGCTACTTCAGTGTTTCCTGCTGGCACTTCTGCTTTTTCAATCTTCTTTTGCTCCTAATTTCTTTGCAGGTTTTCTCTTACTGGTCATCTGCTGCACAGTGGTGTAAATACACTTGGGTTTGATAATTTTATTTTCATGGTGTTTATTCCCTGTTCTGCTGTTGGTTAACCTGGAGGATGAGGCTGTGGAGATGCTGATCTTTTTTGGCTGGCCAGTTTAGTAGTTACCTCATTCCTGAGTAAATTTTCTAGGATTAGTTAAGCCTCTAATAAAGACCTGTATAGACAAGTAATTTAGATTTTTAGATCTGCTAATGCTTTCTTTTGTAGCTGTAAGAACCAAAGCAGTCTAATCCTTTAGGTTGGGTTTATTTTTCAAAGTGATACATTTCAGTATCAAGAATATTTGGTGGCAGCATATTAATACATCAGCATTTGAGGGGCAGGAAGGGAAGTCATCTCTAGAAAGGAAAGCACGTATGATTTCCCTTAAGCACTCAGAAACACAGACCAATTCTAACAGCACCTGTTTTTCCCTAGGCATGTCAGAGAGGTCTGAAGATTCAAAAAATAGTCAACATCTGTATCCAGGCATTTTTGTTTCATTTTTTATTCTTTGCAATTACATCATCAGGAGGGAAAAAAAAAAAAAAAAGAACTGCAGAAGTCAGACTGTTCTGCAATGGGGTTTTATGGTTTTTTTTTTTTTTACTGTGACCTCTTAGCCTCTGTCTGTCTTAAGAAAAAAGATCTTCTGGGTCTATCTAAAGTGATTTTTTTTTTTGTTAGATACTGTCTTTCAGTTATCCAACAAATTCAGCTTTCTCAATATGACCTTTTACAGCTGTAATTGGTTTTTGCTTCTTTATTATTTCGTTCATCTTTTTCAGTAACTGATTCACTAGTACTAAAAAAAGAAAAGACAATTTCTAATTCTGTAGCCAAAGCAAAAACCTTTTAGATCTTCCTTTTCAGTAGAAAAAATCACCCCACCAAACCCCCCAAAACCCACAATCTTTTCTCCCAGCCGTCTCCAACCCCCTCAAAAAAACCCAACAACAAAAAAACCCCACCAGCAGTTTTCCACCACCACCTCTTTGGAGGGCTACCTTTCAGGGGTTTTTTTTTCATAAGAGTTAAGTGCAGGGGAGAACAAGATCGTTATCAAGTGCCTAATCTAACTTAAATCAGACTCTTTGACTTATTTAGAAACTGCTAGTTTTAGTGGTTTTTTTTCTTAATATTTAGACCATTCTTCTAAACTGCTGCTTTATATTAATATTTAGTTGTTTTGATGTTTTTTGTTGCTAAATTTCTAATTTTCTCTTGATTAGATCAGATTGTTTTTATTTTACCTGTGTGAAGTGTTACAAGTTTTCTGGTGCTTTACCTATATCTGGGAAAATATATGCTTCTGGAAGTTGGAGCTATTGAAATGGAAAAGGCAAATGAGTTCTTGAAAGACACAGATCTTCCAAAAAATTGGATGTTCTAGATCTGAATAGTTTTGGTAACCAAGAAGAAGAAACATGAGTAATCTGTCAAGTTTTTTGTCATTGCGTGACAGGAGGTGGGAAAGAATCTGTGGCAGATGAATGACTGTAAAAGCTTCATGTAAGCTAGGATGGCATGAGTTTTAATTGCTTTGGGAGAAATACTTAGCGTGAACTAACATCTTTCTTTAAAAAAATTTCAGACAGTTCAAGGAAAACTGATGTGGTTTGGAAGGTGAAAAAATACAGTGCGAATAAGAAAAAATTTTAATTGGTGTCACTGACAGTAGTAAAGTATTTAAGTTCAGACCTCAGAGATCTAAAAATTGGAAGGAGTTCTCTAGAAATTTGTGATGTACTTCTAAATCTTTAAGAAACCCCAAACTTTTTGTTCTTTTATTCCTATAGTCTAAATATTACCTCTCTGCACTACACAAGAATTAAAACTTTTAAGATTTATGTCTCAGAGAAGGACTTGGGTCTGAATCCTAGGATCTTCTGAGTTGGAAGGGACCCACTGGGATCATCCAGTCCCATTCCCTGTCCATGCCCAGACACCCCAACAATCCCACCCTGTGCACCCCTGGGAGCGTTGTCCAAAGGCTCCTGGAGCTCTGGCAGCCTTGGGGCCGTGCCCATTCCCTGGGGAGCCCGTTCAGTGCCCGCCACCCTCTGGGGGAAGAACGTTTCCCTGATACCCAACCTAACCCTCCCCTGGCACAGCTCCAGCCATTCCCCAGGTGCCGTCCCTGGTCAGAGCTCAGTGCCTGCCCCTCCTCTCCGCTCACGAGAAGCTGTGACTGTGATGAGTCTCCCCTCAGTCTCCTCCAGCTGAACACACCCAGTGCCCTCAGCCGCTCCTCACACGGCTTCTCCTCACGGCCCTTCTCCATCCTCGTGGCCTCCTTTGGACACCCTCTAATGGCTTTATGTCTCCCTTACACTGTGACACCCAAAACCACACACGATGCTCGAGGTGAGGCCGTCCCAGCCCAGAGCAGGGTGGGACAATTCCCTCCCTGGCCCGGCTGGTGATGCTGTTCCTGATGACCGCAGGACAGGGATGTCCCCCCTGGCTCCAGGGCACTGCTGGCTCGTGTCCAACTGGCCATCGACCAGGACCCCCAGGTCCCTTTCTGTGGCACTGCTGTCCAACCTCTCATTCCCCAGCCTGTCCATACACCCAGGGCTGCCCCATCCCAGGTGCGTGGCAGACATGAATCCTTCACTTGTTCCTTGCAGGAGAGTGGAGGGTACAGTAGGCAGGTGGGAGGAATATGCAGAAACAAAGTAAGCCTTGATTATTGCATTTTGGTGGCGTGTTTGTCACCTCTTCCAGCAGGACCTAGGTGAGCTCCCTTTGGAGTCACAGTGAGGCACTAAAAGCAGCAAGCAGTGTGACAGCCCTGGCAGTGGTACTCAGTTAAATATGTGGTGGAGTCATAAATTCGTGAGAAAACTTCCCCAGCAAATTTTACAGGGATGACTGTGTTTCATTACCTGCTAGCCCTGGCATTTACTAGCCCTAGCTGCTCCAGTGATGGGCTCATTAGAATAAAGAGGAAGAGCACAGAAATTGATGACTAATGCCCTTGGTTTGCCAGGGAGAGAAAGGAATGTACAGTTTTTCATGTCAGAATGCAATAATTAGAAAACTAAATTGATGCATAGAAGAGATGGTTTTGTTTTTTGCAGCTCTTGCCCTGCTCTTATCAGAGGGAACAGTTGCTTTTTGTGGGACTAATTAAACAAAACTGAATTGCAGACAGCTCTCCTGTGAGTAGAGTCCCTGAGATAGGTTGGCCTGCTAAGGCACTTCTTGAATTAATTTCCTCTTCCTTTACCCTGCAGCAGCAGTTCTAATTAATAAGTTAACACGTTCCTGGCTGAAGGGAAATGCACTTACAAGGTCCCCCAGGAAGTGTTTGTGCTAATGAGATGGTTTTTGAGGCCACTGTAAGAAAACATACTTTCAGCAACTGTCAGAAAGCTGGGAAGCTCTTGCAAGGAGGTGAATGTCTTGAGTTTGCACTTGAGCATTGATTTTTCTACTTTCTGTTTTCAAGCATCAGCTCGTGTCTGTCTGCCAGATGATTAGTTGCAGATTTGTTGAAACACTAAAAATACTGTGTCCCTGCATTTAGAAGAGGGGTTTTTTTTTGTTATTTGCCTGTAATGTGTACAATACATGACATTGTGTACAAGGAATAAAATCTTGTGTTCTGTTTATGTATTTCTGTGAGATAAAATTGCTTAAACCTTCAGGCAATGAAGAGGAAACAGTCAGTGGTGAGAAGCCTTTTTCAATGCCTCACTAACACAGGCCAGTGCAGAAGCCAAACAATGCCCTAATTAAAACTGCTAGGGAATCCTGCGTAAACAGAATTAATTAGATGATTTGGACACAGAGCTAGGGTGAATTTCTTGGTTCTTCCCCAAGGTGCTTCTGAAAAAAAAGGCCAGAAAAGCAGAGCTTCAAAACATCTGTTTGCCTGAAAAATGACCCACAGAATGACTTCATTTCTCGATTTGATTTCTGATTGACTTTTTCAGACTTTCAGTGCAGGTGTGATTTGAAATGTCATGGCTAGACCTGTTATTTGTTATGCATTCTTTCTGGAAACACATGGCAGTTGACAAAAACTCTTTGGTTTTTAAAAAGAGCATTATATCCCACAAGTCATGTGTCCTGCTTGCTTTCTCAGGTAATTAGAAGCAGGCTTGTCTTCTGATAGGACTGTTTGAACAAGCATTCATGATGAAAATCCAGCTTAGTTTTCTGAGTTTGCTTTGCAAATGTTTTTGTCAGGATTGGCAGGAGAGGGAATCTTGTGAGCTGAGGGATTCAGAGCTCCCTGCCCTCCTCGTGGCATCCTTCGTGTGGTGTTTTGTGGTTGTCTCTTAGTCTTTCTTCCTCCTTCACCTGATGGTACGATTCATGCTCTGAGTGCTTTGGCCACTTGCTAATGTTTCCAGTTGTCACAACTCAAAGGTGTGTAATTCTTGGAATTTTGGTAAATGTAAAGGCATTAAGCGATCTCTAGATGGAGAGAAAGGTTTTGTCTAAAATATTATGATTTGCTTCATGCACGCCTCTTATATGCTTTCTTTAACATGATGAGCAATAAAAGCAGATTTTTTTGTTTCCTTTTCTGATAGCCTAGGAGATGGTAATAGCTATGGGATCCTCCAAAGTGACACTGGAGAAATGGAGTGAAGCATAAATGTTAAAAATTCTTGCACCTTGCCCTGGAGACTGAACACAGGCAGCCTCGGGGTCACCTGAAAGGAGTTTTGCTACTGTGAAGCTGGAATGTTAATGGTTTAGAGACATAGAGACCAGGACATCTAAAGTACCCCAGGTTTTCTGCAGGTGTTCTCATCAGTTCCTGAAACTAGAAAAGTGTCATGCAGCCAGAGTAAAAGGGATTTGGTTAATGGAAGGTGTTTGCTTGTTTATTTTTATGGAGAAATGCTGTTATGCTTGTATATAAAACATCTCTTAAAAATCTGGAAGGGAATTCTTAAGATAATTTAAATTTAAAATATCTTGATTGTTGGGTGCTTTCTTTTGGTGATCTGAATTATTACATTTCATAGCTATAACCTGGCTTTAAATGCTGGTATTAGTTGAAAAAGAAATAAAGGCAGACTGAGGAAATCCTGGTTGTGATAAAGGATATGATTTTAAAGTTCATATTTTTGGACATTTTGCTGTTAATTTTGATTTCAAGTGAGTTTAGTCTTTGTCTGAAATACATATTATCCTGAAGCAGGAGCATTTTTTGTCATTGTTAATATAAAACTGGATAGAGTGTGCATGAAGTTTCATTTATGTATTCTGTTTCAGGGTTCAATAGTCCCTTTTGTAATTCCTGCTTCAACTTGTTTATTATTTGTTTCCTTTATCTTCACAAAGTGTTTCACAGGACTCTCTAACAGAATAAGAATAGAACAAAGGTGAATATATTTAAATTGGATCTTTATTTTCTCCAGACAGTAGAAAACTCTTACCATAGCAAGTGTTTACTGTAATTGCATTTCTGATTACTGTGATGACAAATAGTTGTATTTGGGAAATCATGATATCCAACAGAGATGGAATTTAATTTCTGTTGAATCTGGATTTTTTTTCTGTCTCTCATTCTCTTCCCACCTTCCTTCTCTGCTGTCCCCTTCTGCATTTCCTTCCCAGCCAACAAAACAGAGATGGTGACATTTTAAATGTCAATCACCATCGAGATTTTTTAGGCAAATTTGTGTGATTATATGCCTGGTGCAGGGAAGATTATTAAAGTTAGTGTGTGCTTAGTCCCATCTAATATAGAGCCAATTTGCATCTTGTTGAAGCCCTGGAGGTGTCTCCTGGATGAATAACATTATCCTTCTCCTCAGCTCTCCCTTTCTCATTGTCTCTGGTGTCTCTTTAAAGGAGACTAATGACACAAGTGCAGCAGTTTGAAGGAAGCAAGGAGCTCAGGGAGGGCTAACAGGATGTCCTTCTGCTGTCCTGTCACTTGTCCCAAGCCTGGGCTGATAGTCCAGTTGCCCCCAAGGAGCTGTCAGGTGCCACCAGTCCAACTGCACCTGCGGTGCTGTGCCTGGAACCTGGCTCAGGGGCTTTAGAAGTGAGGCCAGAAATGCAGAGACCTGTCTGCTCCTGACCCTGTGTGGGTGCTCCTGAAACAGCTTGGAGGTGGGAAGCACCTGCTCCCACCAACTCTGCAGCAGCTGAGTACTGCAGGTGATGCTCTGGTCCCATTCATTCACCTGGGTGTATTTAATAAATCATTGCTCAAGGCAGAAGTTGGATGCCTTTGTCTTGTTCACCAAATGCAGAGCTCTGCAGCTTCTTGTGCTGAAGCATACCAACTTCACAGAAGCCATCAAAAGGTCATTTCTTGCTCCCTCTCTTGTTCTGTTCCCTGTGTTTTGATAGCTGGTGTGTCCAGCTCTTTCCTCCCACTCCTCATTAGGCTGTGGAGACTCACTGAGCACAGCTCCAGCCACTGGTTCTGTGCTGGCACACATGATGTAGGAGCTCTCCAGCAAGGCTGCAAATGGTGGCCTGTGGAGGATGTTCCAAGGGGGAAGAAGCCCTGCTGGTTTTGCTGGTTGAAAGGGAGCCATCACCTTGTAATGGCTTGCTGCAAACAAAGATTGCAGAGTACACGTTGCTGGTAATACTCACCTTAATGAGATGCAAGAAATGTATCTTGTGTTTGGGCCCAAAGCTGTCTTCATGTGTTGCAACCTTGTATCTGCTGAGAAAAATAAAACAAGTCAAGGAGTAACTGCTTCAAGGCTGGGACTGAGGGTGCAGTCTAATGACGGGCTCCTGAATCTCTCCAGGTAAGGGCTGGTTTAAATAAGGGTCACAGTTCACCTGATGCATTGTCACATGAATAGAAGGTTGTCTGAAAGATAGGCATGTCTAACAGCAGCTATTGAACTCAAAGATTTATTTCCACTAGCCCTGGTGGGTACTAATCCCATGTAAAATTCCTCTGTGTGGTTTTTTTGTTTGGTTGGTTGGGTTTTTTTTAAAGTAGGGTAGTCAGAATGCTTCATAAAATTGCGGTTTCTTTTGTTCATGCTGACTTTGGTGCAGGTTTGGTTACAGGGAGAGCTTCGGACTTTTATTACTTCTGTTTCATGTGACAAAATGTCATAAATTTGTCATAAAGACTTAGTCTCCAAGCCGGCTTTAAACTAAAATTCAAATCTGAAGACATTTAGGGTTTGGGGGTAGGGTTGGTTAAATTGCTTACAGAATTAGAATGCCTTTATTCTTGGTATGGTACCGGAATGTGTTGTGTCATTCTGGCTTCACTGTTTGGCTGGCAGGTTTCAGCTTTAAATTATATTACAATAGTCTTTTGTAAGATGCTTAGTTGGTGCATTTAATTAGAAGCAAATATATACCTGACTCCAGACAGAGATAAGGAAGAAAAGATAATATGTCCTACTTTTGAGTGCAAAATACCAAGAAATAGAAGATTTTGCTTGGTGTAGAATTGGAACGCTAGAGTGACAAGTGAGGGAATGTATGTCTTTTTCTCACAAGCAGAAAAAAAATAGAAGCTTTAAAGATAATGCATCTTTTTCCAGAAGCTAAGGTGAAAGAGAGGTAATGACTGTAGTCTCTTTGTACTCAGAGTCATTGGCAGAAGACACCTTCAAGTTTCTTGCTTTAATACACTCTTCTGTTATATTTGAACAGAAAATATTTTCAAAATAAGGGTATTTTTGTTGTCTAATAAGCCATTTCAGTTTAGACTTATTTGCCAAAGTGATGCCTATGGTGTGGGGGTGTTTTCTCAGTAAATGTATGGATAATTGCTCTCTTCCCTGCAAGAAGAAGATGGGCAGGCTGGTGTTCATAGTGTGCCTTATTCTGAAGGAGTAGCAGGGCTGTGTTTGTCAATCCCTTGTGCTTCCAGACCAGGAAAGGGATGGTGATCCCTGCTCTTCAGCAGGAGCTTGCCTAGGTGGGAACATATTTCCACTTAGGCAGTTAAGAAGAAAGGAGATGGGAAGAAGCACTTCTGTAAATGGTGTTTGTGTGGCCCTGCTGTGAGCAGGGTGTTGGTCCAGATGACCTCGGTGGTCCTCTCCATCCTAAATTTTTCTATGATTCTGAATAAAATAAACATAAGAATCGAGCTACTTAATTCCAGTTCTGAGGAACTTGGGTACACGTAATTAGTTTCTACATCACAAGAACCTGGAAAAACTGTCTTCAGTAATGTTTGTGCTGAATTTTTGTGATGGCTAATGAGCGTGTCTTTGTATATATACATAAAATATATGGGTACACTCTTTAATTTTGTTTATGAACCTGGAGAGAGGCAGTGACCCAGTTTGCTCAGAAGTGATACCATTACCATGGCAGAAAATCACTGGAACTCTGTTTAATGGCACTGCTTATAATAAAAACAATAGCTTAATAATTACCATAATAATGAAAGTAACTTTAAGGATTTCTTTATAGTGAAACTACTTCATTTTAGAGTATTTTTTGATGGTTCAAAAGAGGAAAACTGGAAGAGATGGATGGGCAGCTAATTGACCAGTTTGTCTCAGTTTAAAGTCTGCTGAGGCTGAAATTGGTGGACATCATATATCAGCAGGTAGCAGTCAGACTTGCATAACGTCAGCTGGCATCTCTTGGCCATCAGTAGACAGCCTGAAAATAGTATTCCTACATTTTTCCTTCATATAACTCCCCGAAGTGGGGGCAGTATATTCGTTTCCCATAAACAAACACAAAGTTCTGATCGCAGTGCCTCAAACTGTCAAATTTCCTTTCACGAAAGCTGTGTTCAGGCAAAACCATGGCATGGACTGTGCTCAAGCATTGGTTTTCTTCCCTGTACTCCATTAGGCAGGCAGTGGTGAAAGGCTCCCTTCCACATCCCTTTGCTCTGACACTGTTTGGGGACACATTGTACTGGACCGACTGGAACACGCATTCCATCTTGGCCTGCAGCAAGTACTCTGGGGAGGACCTGCGTGAAATACATTCCAACATCTTCTCTCCCATGGATATCCACGCTTTCAGCCAGAAGAGGCAGCCAAATGGTAAGCTGTCTTGCCTTCTTTTGTTAATTGCAAGTTGGAACTGATTTGCAAAAACCTTAATTAGTCTTTCTGCATGGTGGTGGGTGGCTTCGCCCACGTCGTGATGCAATTTTTCCAATGCAGAGAATAGGAAAAGACTCAAAGGGAAACCAGATATTCTCTACATATTTTTGCAAGGAGTTTCAAGTGCAAGAAAAAACCCCATCTCTTACTTTTTTTCTGCCTGACACATTTATTCTGTTGTCGTGTTCCTTTTTCTGTTTCCTGTGCCATGACTTCAGGCAACATGGTATTTTTATTTTTTGAAGCAGTGGTTCCTGAGTGGAAAGTAGTGTTAATTTGGCAGATGTTATTAAGCAGGACTAGCTCTGTGTAGTAACCGCTGTCTTAACCATTGTGTTAATTTAGTGTGTTGGCATTTTGTTTTTATTTATGCAACCTGCTGTACATTCAGCACCAGTTTGCTGAAGGGTTTGTAAAAATGACAAGAGCAGAGCTGAAATAAGGTTCTTGTTTAGAGCTAAGTGCTACTTTCCCAAGAAAGGAAACATTCAACATCCCTGTGTTTTGGTACCATAAATACCCCACTACTCAACACTTGGAAGTAATTTTTACGTGTTCTGTGTTTATCATTTCCTCCTTTAATCTGTGCTGCTGCCACTGATTCTACCACTCAAATACTGTATGTGTCTTAACACATGAGATGAGGTCATTCATTATCAGAAGCATTAATCTGTGTGATTTATGTTTAACAGCTACAAACCCATGTGGAATTAATAATGGTGGCTGCTCCCACTTGTGTTTGATGTCTCCTACCAAGCCCTCTTATCAGTGTGCATGTCCCACTGGTGTGAAACTTCTCGAGAATGGAAAGACCTGCAAAGATGGTAGGCTTTGTTTTTAAAAAAAAATCCTTGAGGGTAAGCACAACGTAGCTTTTTGGAGGGAAAGGGATTCTTCCAGCTTCACTGTATGATGCACGTTAGGGGTGGCAAATTCTGAAACCATGTGGGTTTTTGCAGTACAGATAAAAGTGATTGGGAAATGCCCTCTGTTTTTTAAAAAAAAAAAAAAGATCCTCGTGACTGAAGGGCAGGTTATAACAATTTAAGTTGCAATTCTGTCTCTGTCACTAACTCAATGCAAGTTTTGGGGGGCTCTGTTGTTCCCTTTCCTTAGAGAAAAAGATGCTTACCTCCTCTGTTGTCTCTCAAGTGTTTCTGACATTATTGATCACAACGGAGTGGCTGGATAATAGGATTGCACAACAAACCCTCTTCTTTTTCTTTCTTTTAAAAGTCTGTGTCCATTTATTATACACACATACACCTGGAACCTTTCTCTGAAAAAAATGCTTTGTGTTTAGAGGTATNGTAGTGGCTGGATAATAGGATTGCACAACAAACCCTCTTCTTTTTCTTTCTTTTAAAAGAAAGTCTGTGTCCATTTATTATACACACATACACCTGGAACCTTTCTCTGAAAAAAATGCTGTGTTTTTAGAGGTATTGAAAGCCCTGAAACTCATGACATGTCCAAGCCTTAGTGCTGCAAGTGCTCACCTAAAACTGTTTTTAGTGTCTCATTGTGGGCTAATGTACATGGGGCTAATTGTTACATTTTATTAAGTGTAGGTCTTGTGATGTTGTGCTGTGGTTGCCGTAGTACATTAACAGCATCAGGATTAACTCTGGGAGATAATTAGCTAGATCATAAATAACCATCTTTTATGCAGATCATCTCTCTGTGACAAAGGTAAATGGAGGAAGAAATGCTGCAGCAGTGCTTAGTGTAAATAGGCTAAATAAAATGTATACAGAAATTATTTTTTTAATTGGGGTTTTATATTTTAAAAATTATTCCAGGCTTGTCAGCTGTGTTCAGAGTTTTCTTTAATTTCATGCTATTTCATGCTCTCTCCTGATTATTTTTGTGTGTCTCTGTGAACCTTGTTAAAATAAATTGCTGCTTTTATGTGAAAAACAGCTCCCAATTTAGCCTGGCAGGATTGTTTATAAGAATTTCCGAATACACAAACAAGATGTTTTTCTTCCATTTCCCTTGGTGTGAGGAACAAGCTTTAATAAGACTGCTCTGGGTTGGTCATGTGTAGTCAGAATGTGACACAAATCCATGGGCTTTTTCAAAACCACTTGATATGCACAGATAAACTCCAGTGTATCAAAGTAAATTACCAAAGTAGAGGAATGGTATTAAAAATCCACCCCAAAACTGTATTAAAAGGACTTCTCATGCAGAAATATTCAGAGTCATCAGTTCACTTTTTATAGCCATTTCTAGTCTCAGGATTTAGAACTGCTGCTCTTTTCTCCCACTCCCTGAACATGAGTAGCCAAATTTTATATTCCCAGTCAGCCATACCATGTATTTGGCTTACAAAATATAAGCCCCCACTTTATTAGAAATTAGAAGTCCAGTTGTATGCAGAAAACCTGATACAAGAACATTTCTCTTACACTTGTCAGTATGATGTTACATTTTAAACCACCGCTGTGTCCTTTGGGAACATTCTGCCTCTGCCTTTTGAAGAAGAAAAATGGGTGGGAAGAGGGGAGAAAATTGAGCCCATGTTTATTTATCTTGGTCTTAGAAAGGAGATAGCACATAACCCAAATAAAACAGTCTACTCAAATTATTCATCAGGTCCATTGGGTTTGTGTAACTTTGATCCTATGCAGGACTGATTTCTGAGACACACATGAAGGAGGTTCAGCATTTAGAGCTGAGCATGCCCCAAAACAATGAATTTATTTTTTTTACTCCTCTCTCCCTGAAGAGAGTGGTAGGCTTAGGGCTTTTGCAAGTGATCTACAACTTTCCAGAGCTCTTCAAGGCAGAGATCCCCTGGAATTTCTTCCCATAGTTGCAGAGGCTGCAATTATTGATTGAGGGAAGGGAGGAGAGCATGGCACTGGAAATGAGCCAGAGTAGCCACGCAGCAGAGGTGGAGATGTAAATCTGGACATGTTTGTGTGGCAACTTCCTTAGGCTCCTCAGGGACTCCAGGAAGTAAATTTTTCTCTTTTTCAGGTGTGCAGAGGGGGAATTGATTTTAGAGTAGTTTCTTGGGCTCTTTTATTTCCCCTTGTACTTGCCTGGTCACTGTATCTGCTGTGAAAGTAGAGCTGAGCCCTGAGAACTGAACATTTTTACCTTGGATAGTTTCAGTATGTAGCTATTGTGTGAAGTGCTGATTAAATCTCCTTTTCAATTAGAACACGTACATGACTGTGGGAGAGACTGCTAACTGAGGAGTGAAGAAAGGTGAAAAATGAGCCTGAGTTTCTCTTCTTTAAGATGGTTTTGTCTTCTAGCAGTAGACTAAAATCAGGCTGGTTCCTAAACTGAATTGTTTCATGATGAAATGAGCCTCTTTGAGGAGAGAGCTTCATTTCACGCTGCACTGTTGAGAGTACTGGCCTGGGCTGGAGGGGTTTCGATGGGTGAATTTTGAGTGTGTTTGTGGTGTCTGCAGTGCTTTGGCATTGACAGATGATCCTGGCAGCCAAAGGTGAGGCTGGCTGACCCTCCCTGAGCAGTTTCCATGACAACCTAGCGTTTTTGAATAATCTTGGTTTATAGGAAATCTTTTCCTCCCTTGCCTTTCTCCCAGTGTCAGTTTCTCTGGTTTTCGTAGGGATTTTTTAATCACACCTTAGAGGAGTTTTACTATTTCTGGTAAGATCTGTGGATACAATAACACACACACACACACACAAATTTTGAAAGAATTCTCCATAGTGTTTCAGGGAAGGGTGATAAATTAGATTAAAATTATCTATTTTTGTAATACCTGATAATGCAAGTTAAAACAGTGAAGTGACTGACACATGGGCTTGTAGCAAGGTTTTGGCTCCCCCATTGCCCAGGTGAAAGTTTGTAAATCCCTGTTCCTCAAAGAAAAAAGAGGCAAAATAAATTATTTCATGGCCAGATATTCCTTGATCAGTAACATCCAAAGCACAGTCCTTTCTGAGCACCCAGGCCCTTCTACCAGAGACCTTTTACCTCCTCTTGTTGTGTTTTTGGTGATTTATTGTTCTTCTTCACAACCTACTGGGACTTCTCTTTTTCAGTACTATGTGCACTGCTGTTCTGAGTTTGGCAGTGCTACATTTAAATTTGATAGTTGCAAGGCAAGCCTGAATTTTTGTATAAAAAGGAGTTTATCATTGGAGTTACATTCTTATTAGTGCTTGAAGCTCTCTCTGTCCATGTGCTCAGCTTCTGTCTGTGCCTGTAAGGAGTCTTACCTGTGTCCTGCACTTGTTCCTGCCAATACTGGTACAAGATTTAAACTGAGAAAACCGGTGGTGGCTTCAGCTGAGCAAGGACATGAGAGTTTCCTCATGAAGAAAAAGCACTGCTTCACACTTCCATTTCAGCCTTGCTTCGGACATTCTCTTCTCTTCCAGGAAAAGTCTTTATTTTGCCCATGGGTGCTCACATCCTATTTCCCTTCTAGGTCTGGAGACAGAAACCAGAATTTCTCACTTCCTTTTGCAGTTTAGGGTTGCCCCCTGGGTAATTTGCTTTGTCAGAAATAGCCAGAATCCCAATTTGACTGTACATATCAGGATGTTAGTTTCACACCTTCATTCTTTAATTCCTTTTAAAGGAAAGAAAAGATAAATGATTCATTTCAGAGACATGTTCTTTTGCCTTTGTAGTTTAAAGGTTGAGCTCGTCTAGATGAAAAAGCCTTGTTTGTATTGTTATATCAGGCACTCTCTCACAATAGTGACTTCAGAATTGGAGAAAGACTTTTAGGAATTAAATGTTTTGGTCAAATGTGAAGTAATTCTATTTGGGATGTATTAATACCATCTTGATCTCTCAGATACAGAGAATGCATTATACATGTCTTAGGTCTAGCACTTCTTTTGTATGAATTCCTGAGCATGTGTCTGTGTAGCTCAGCAACCAGCGATGGTTTTAGAGTTCAATAACTTACAAATGAGGCCTGTATATCATTGAGAAGGTGTAATTAATTGTAAAGGTTAGAAGGGCATTGGACTTAAAGCTATGCTGTTGCATTTATCTGCGTGCTTGCTCTGTTTCCCCTTTTCTCCCCCTTCCCTTGACTTCAGCTAGCACACAGATTTAAATTATTTAGAATTTTAATAGTGAATTTTTGAGGAAAGTATTAGTTCCAGGACTAATGTAATGCACCATCCGTGAGCTTGTAATCCCAGCTTTCAAAGTGCTTAATAAAAGTAGGCTAAAGCTCTCAAAACTAAGAGTCTGGAGTAAGGCTTATATGTCCATATTTAGACAAGTAAGAGACTCGACTTGCAAAAAATTCCTAACTACTTTGAATATCCTGTGACTTGAGGCACTGCTAAAAAGAATCCTGAGCTTAGTCCACAAGCTGAATGGTTTAGAAATAGAAGGAAAACTGCCTCAGGTCTGCACATGTGTGCTGAGGTCAGAGTTCTGGCTGCAGCCTCCATGTACCCTTTGAAAGCATCTCAGCCAGTTGGGGTTTGAGGTGTTTTTTGTGTTTGTGGCTCATTCCAACTCTCCTAATAAGTGCTGATAAATGTAACAAAAAAAACCCCCTACCAAACAAAAACCTGTTATGCTGTCATGCAGCCTGTGTTGTCTTTTTCTGCCTTTTTATAAAAGTTTTTTTGAGATGTGATTTTGTACTCTCCCCCTCGTGCTCATCATTAGAGGCTTGATTTTTCTTAGAGAGGCAGGACAAAAAGTCTGGAGATTCTGCTGTCATCTTAGCTTTTGCATCATAGCTGGTCTTAGGAGTAGAAGTGAACAAATTGATTTATTTTGTGATGTCCCGGCAGCCTCGAGTACCATGAGCACCTTCTGAGTGGCGATCAGGGCATAGCCAGGTAAACTTTGCACAGGTGGTCTTTGCCACAGTTTTGAGGCCACCTGGGGTTTTTTGCCCTGCCTGTTATCAAGGTGGTAATGGGATCAGTCTATAAATACGCCCACCCTTTGCATTTGTTACTTTTGCGATTGTCAGGACAAGCCTGAAGGTATTCAGAATGATCTTTCCCCAAGGTGTGATGCTGCTCTGCTGCTCGGTTTCTTTTTGCTGAGCGGAATGACTGCTGATCTAACTAAGCAGCTGAGGTGTTGGTTTGCAAATGGTTGGGTAATAGCTCTAAAGAAAGCTTTAAACTTTTTATTGCCCGGTTGGAGGGCTGAGGGCTGCTGTTTGATGGAGGGGTTGGAATGCTGACCAAGCCCCCAGATAAAGACCATGAAATTCTTAGCTCGGGGTTCCAGAGTAGAACACGGGGTAGCTGACTGCCAGTCATTTCCCAGTGCTGAATTAAAGCTTAAACACAGTGGTTATTTGACTACGCAACAGCATTGCAGCCTGAAAGCAAGATACCGAAGCTGTTGAAATGGGTCTCTCTGAGAAGAATGGGAAGGTCAATTGGTCAATTTTAAGGATGAGTTTCAGCGAGGCCGTGGTTATACTCAGCTGAGTCTTTCTGGAGACCTGGCACTGGTTCTTTGAAATGACTGTCGACTTCAGCCAGAGCACACAAATTAATTTTAAATTATGCCTTACACTTTTTCTGTTTATGGTAGACAATATATAGCTTTTTAACTGTTTTGAACTCTAAGGTTAGTGCATTTGCTCAACCTTAGGCTTACTTGACAGTGCAGAAAAGGTTATTATTGTTTGGGGGTTTTAATATGATTGTCATTGTTTTGTGTAAAAGAGAAGTTGGATAAATGACTGTGAAGTTGGTTAGAAAAAGTAGGGAGGGTTTCTTTCTCACTTGAAACTCAATTATTGGGGTTAGTTATGTACTAACACTTTATATGACCATAATGCATCTGTGTGCTTGACTCTTGATGCTGAATTGTTTGTTATACTTGGTAACAACAAATACAGATGGACCTGTAGACTGCAGTGTCAAGATTGGTTGCGTCTGTAGTTAAAAAAGACCTTACTAACAGGCATGTTTTCCATCTGCTATGTCACATGCTTTACAGTATTTTGAAGGATATATAGACTTGTAATTACAGGTTCCCCCTTCCTGATTAATTAATGCATAAGAGTTACTCACTAGAAGAACAGTTGAGCAGTGATTTCTGAACACGAGGTGTTTCAGGGCAGAGGATCCCAAAGCTGATCTCAGGCCATTTGGGCTACCAGTCATAAACACTTGTGAAATATTCTTAGCTTCAGCTGTTGAAAGGTGCTGTTTCCTGCAGCACTGTGAAAGTGTCTTAGAGGTTTTTAGCACATTAAACTCGCTGTAAATGAAGCCATGGCTGCTTTGGCATCTCTCCAAGATTTGGCATGCAGGGAAGTTTCAGATAGCACCAACATCAATTACTGGGTTTTTTTTAAAAAACAAATTTGGCATCTGACACCAAAATTCTTCTTTCATCACCAGCCTACTTACTTTAGTTGTTGCTCTTTCAATCTTCTAGCCCTTAAACATCCAGGCAGAGACATGGACAGAATGTGGCTTGGCCATTGCTCATTTTCACTGCAAGTTCATGCATTTATTTTCCTAAACCTTCCCTGCCCTCCCCCTCATCTCCATCAGTCCCTGCCAAAGCCTTTCCTCTGACTCTGAGGAGAGCCATTGCACCACACTTTCCCTGCAATTATGCATGCATTTTTCACCTTAGCTCAGGCTTCCCTCAGGCCTGAGCTGCTCTTATCTCCCTAAGACTCCAAACTGATAAGCCAGTTTAATTGGAATGGGGTGTGGTGCTTGTTTATCCTTCATTAAATTGAAATCTAGTTACATAGAGTACAAAATGAAATGAGAATGAATTAGATTAGACAATAAGGGCAACTGTCATTGATAGTACCATTAAACATGCTGGGTGAAAACGTCTTCTGCAGTGCAAGCTGATCTTCGTTCTTTATTGTGATTCTGACTTTTGACCCAAAAGCCAGAAAGGCTTTTGTGTGCTTCAGCTCAAAATTACTTTATAAGACATTTATCTTCATGTTTTCAATAATCTTATTCTCCAGAAATACGGGAGAAGCTGAGAGCCCTCCTGCTCTGCATGGTCACTGGACAGTTGTCTGCTCCCAAATCTGTTTCCTCTGATAAGAGTTTCTCAAAACACGTTTACTTGTGGTGTTCTGTGTTACATTTTTTCCACTTCTGAGAGGTTGTTGAAACACGCAGCTTGTGAAACACGCAGGGTTGTCCCCTAACCAGCAACAGCAGCCAGGAGATTATTTACATAATTGATTTCCAGACCAAGAGGTTGCAGGCCGTCTGTTGATTTGTGTAAAACAGCAACATTGTTGCTGTGAATCTACTTCAGTGCCTTTGGAGGGAAGGATAGGAACAGAGAACATGCCCAACATGATACAGTATGGTGTGTTCTGTATAAACACATCTGACTTGTTCTGCAGAAGAACAGCCTCTCGTTTGGAGCCTGGGAGTGGAATTCTCTGCTGGTGCCCGGCAGTTTGGCTGGGTGCTGTGAAATCAAGGTAGTTGGAGTGGGCAGACTCAGGTTCTCTCTTCACAGGCCCGTTGCCCAGTGTCTGTGAGGTGGCTTTTGTCCCGTTCACGCAGGTGCCACCGCGCTGCTGCTGCTGGCGCGCCGGACAGACCTGAGGCGCATCTCCCTGGACACGCCGGATTTCACGGACATCGTGCTGCCCCTGGAGGACATCCGCCACGCCATCGCCATCGACTTCGACCCTCTGGAGGGATACCTCTACTGGACAGACGACGAGGTGAGGGCCATCCGCCGCTCGCTGCTGGACGGCTCGGGCAGCCAGGTCGTGGTGACGGCGCAGATCGCGCACCCTGACGGCATCGCCGTGGACTGGGTGGCTCGGAACCTCTACTGGACGGACACCGGCACCGACCGCATCGAGGTCACCCGGCTCAACGGCACCATGAGGAAAATCCTGATATCAGAAGACCTGGAGGAGCCCAGAGCGATCGTGCTGGATCCCATGGTTGGGTGAGGAGTTGTTTGTGAGCGTCTTTGGAAATAGTAGTCGTGCAAAGAAGATACCTCTGTCTGCTTCTGTGTACAGGAATGATAAACTTCTGAGCCTTCCAGTGAAATGACTGGGATTCTTTGGAAGTTAAGGCTCTGAGGCACAAGGACTGCTGCTTTGTTTTGACCACCTTGGTAGTCACCTTACGTGTCTTTGTTTTATTCTTTTTAAAAATCCGTTTGGGGACTGTGTGGTTCATCTTGTTTATTCCAGCTAATAGCACAGGTTATGTTGTCTTGCTGAGCAGACTGATACAGGAATTTTGTGTAAAGGGACAGTGTGTGTACATGCCAATTCTTTCTGAATGGTTTGGGCACCCTTACCTAGGTGAGGAAATATATTTGGGTTAGAAATGTAATTTTCTGCACGCTATGTGGTTTGGAAGTTTGGATTGATAAGATTTTTTCCTTTGCAGGTACATGTACTGGACTGACTGGGGGGAAATCCCAAAGATTGAGAGGGCAGCACTGGATGGCTCAGACAGAATTGTGCTGGTGAACACCTCGCTTGGCTGGCCAAATGGATTGGCACTGGATTATGCAGAGAGCAAAATATACTGGGGAGATGCCAAAACAGACAAAATAGAGGTTTGTGATTGCACCTGCATTTTTTATTCCCGGAAGTTCCAGAATGTGGTTACTCTACTTCTCTGGTTGTTCATATTCTGATACAGCCCAAAAGGGCAATGGGATGGTGGTTGAGTTGTGCTTTAAGAAATAACTCTGTTTCTTCTCTGCCTCTGGGCAAGTTACTCACTGTTCTTCCCTCGTTTTTCTGTCTGTAAAGTAGAAATGATATCCACGTAGTAAACCTCTCTTCGTAAGAATGTTTGATAAGGACTTGCTAAATAAGTCAATTCTTAGGGCATCGGGAGATAAAGCTTTTTACTGGGATTATTGTTTGTGGTTTAAAAAAAAAAATCTTTCATTCTTTGCATTGCTCGGCTTAGATGCTAGTAAAACATTTTAAAGAAATAAATCTCATTTCGCATATAATTATTTGTGCTTTCAGAAATCCTCTATACTTTGCATCTCCCTTGTTTTGTTAGAGTTTCAGCAAGGGGACAGATTTTCCTTTCTTTCTGACATGTCCTGCTGAAACTTTTGATTAAAGAAAAAAAGGCACTTCTTCTTCTCTCCCACACTGAAAATCTTGCATTAATTTTGTTGTGTAACATTTATGGAACAAGTGTGACATTTATTATCTGTAAGTCTTTGGGAAAATAGTATTGTTTAGTACTTGATGAGTTTGCTGTCAGAAGCTCCTCTTGGAAGCAGAAGACTTGACTGCTACCTGGTGCACAGTAGCACCATCTACCTTTGCTGTATCCTGGTAGATTTATATTTCTTTTGATGAATTATAGCTTTCCTTATTGACTCCTTACCATTGCAAGTAATTTTTAGCACTTATATTAGACACAAAATCTTTTCTAGCCTTACAAAATTGTTTTTGCTTATTTATAGCTGCAGATAAGTCAAGGTAAAGTCACAGTCATGTGCTGGAAGGTCACATAACTGTTTGTTCTCCTGCAGAGCCAAAGGAGCTCCAGTCCTGCAAGGTGCTTTGAAGCACTCCTTGGGAGAGCCTCAGGGACGAGAGTTTTCTTTGTCCTGAAAACAAGATTTATAGTCTGGAATTCACCTAACATTACACCAGCTCTGAGAAAAGAGGAGAGAAAGAGTCTTAGCCATGTTTAGAGATTTATTTATAACAGACTGAGCACTTTAGCCCTGATCCTGCCTTGGACTTGAATGTATTTTGCTAAAGGAAAGTTAGGCATTCTTCACTCCCATGTTTGCCAGAACACTGAGATTCCTTGTCCATTAATAATGATTCTGTTCAGTGCTGCATCAGTTTGTGGCAGAAATTTTCATCTAGATCAGGCATGAGCTCACTGCTGCAACTGTGTCAAACTGGCTAGAACACATCCTAGAATGTTTATGCCAACATTACAGTGTCTGTGGCAGGACAGAGGATATCTGATTTGGCTCAAAGGTTTTTGGGACAATTTCCATTTCATTGTTCTTCAATCAGTGGAAGCCAGCAGAATGAGTTTGTTCCAGGTTGTCATGTAACATCTATGCAGGGCATCAGAGAAGATTTATCACCCTGAGGTTTCAGAATCATCAGTTATTTTTTTCCTGTGAGCCTCCAAGTGTTAGAGTTATGATATTACTGCTGCTGCTTTTTTAGAAAAAGTTAACATTTGTTAACTCCTATCAGCGTGCAGTAAATCTTGAAACAGTCTGGCTAAAACCTTTAAAGCAACAGAGAAGACATTCCCCCACAACTTTTCTTCGGTGCTTTTGGATTTTAGCTTTGAGGATGTGGGTTTGTATTTTTTAATTCTGGAAGGTGTTCATTTAGGCATATGTGACATAGATCTATAAAATTATGTATAAGGTGACCAACACTTCCCCCCCACACACCTTTTTTTGACAGAAGAAATTGGTCCTTGTAACTAATGTGAGGTGGTGGGTGCAGAACAAACAGAAGCAGATGGTTCTTCAAGCAGCACGTGGCAAGTAGTGGAAATGGTTGTAGATGTTAAAAGCAGATGTGTTACTGGAAAGACTGGGTGAGTCTGGAAGGGAATTTCACTGCAGTTTAGTGGTGAATAGCATTGCCTTCTGAACCACAAATCACTGAACTGTAAATTGCTGGAGAAGGAAGGACTCTTGAAAAGTTTGTGTTCATTTCCTTTACCACGCTGTTGTCTAAGTGCAGATTTTGATTGTTCTCTGAGAAGGGATTCTGGGATGGGTAGACCTTTGGATTGAACCCACACAAAGCCTCTCTTCCCCTGTGTTGAGGCCATTCTGTCCCTTGAAGGGTTGGGGAGCCTTTGCTCTGTGCATGAGGTTTAGGTAACACCTCCTGTTGTTCCTTAGCTGTGATAGTGCTGCTGTCCAACTGCACTTCAGGACACAGTCGTGTTCCCCATCCCTCTGCATCGCCCACCAGGGGCACCCCAGGCCTTGAGTAAAACCAACCCCACGGGTGGATTTGCCTTTGCTGGAGGCAGGACAGGTCCAAATTGTCTTCCCTGACACGTTCCTCATATGCACCACGGGGACTTTAACCCCTTGTAGGGTGTGTGGAGGTTCTGATGGGGCAGGGCCAGCTCCACTGGTGAAGCCTCTGGTGTTAATTAACCAGGTGGCCTTTGCTAAATGCAGATCCCTATCTAAAATCTCTGATAGCTAAAATATGACTAACATTTCTAGTCTTTCCATTTGCTCACACTGCCTCCTCTCCTATGGCAACCATGAATCTTGAAGAGATTTTTTACACTTTCATGCCCTTGCCATCCAGTTTTTATATCAGTTTAATAGGAGATGCTTTGGCCCTCAGTAAATCTTTTAAACTTACATTTGAAGAAAGGACACTGGTGGAGGTGCAACAAAGAAAGACATTTGTGACAGGATCCAAAGATGAAACTTGGAATTGGACATGAAGACATCAGAATGTATGCTTGGTCCCTGCTTTGCTTCTTGTGTTTGTATATATTTGGAAAGGAGGAGTAAAAGCAGGAGAAACACATTTATATACTTGCCTCTGTTGCCTTTAAGTAGCTTTTCATATGTGATTTTCCATTTTGTGCTTTTTCCTTTTTTTTTTTTTCTCCCTTGCATGTGGAATTCCTCAGAACCATTCTTTCATTGCAGTGCTACCAAGCTGACTGTTTCATGCGAGCTGTGTTTCTGGCTTGTTTGTGCTACATGTGAGCTTTTATTATTTATTTTTTACCCACTGATTCCGTGCTATGCTGTTCTGGAGCCCCCAGACGATAATAAAGCATCAGCAGGGGTTAATGGAGACTGGTAGGGGGTCCAGCAGGGAGCTTTTGTTCCCATTTTATCTGGCAGCCTGCAGCAGGCAGAAGCAGGCTGTGGCTCAACAGCTTCGTCATTTATCTCGGTCAGGTTTCACTGCTGATAAACTTCTATTGAAATGGATGGCTGCTATTGTGCTTACCAGTAGGGAAGATTTCTCATTGACTTGCTACAGGTTTAAAGCATTTTCCTGCCGTGCTATGAGGTTAAAAATGTATGATCTGCTCTGTTGAATTGGTCTTGTGTTTTCCTGCTCAAGTGAGTATTTGTCTTCTTGGCACGTACGCTACCTGTTTTAAGGCACAGCTTGGATTTTAACTGGTCAGCAAAGCTTGTATTGATGAAGCAATTCTAAATGGCTGCGTGCATGTGTGGCTGTGCGTGTGTGTTAAAGGGAAGTCACGATGATATGGCTGATTTCTCAGAGTTTGTCAGTCTTTGCTTGGTTTTCCTTTATTCATCCTCTCCTGTTCTCCATTCCCGGAGCCGGAGGTGACACCCACCAACACCTACTAGTGGTGAGTGCACGGAAAGGAGCTGCTTCCTGCTCACATCCAGCCATTATCCAGCGGTTTGGGAGTGCAGCTCTAACTTGAAGTGTTTGTGCGTTCCCAAATCTGTTAGCTGTGCCTGGCACTACTGTCTCTAAGCCTCATGATTAATATGGAAAGTATTACATCCTGCTGCTTTTCAGCTTAAGTACACACCAGTGTTCAGAACCCAGCCTTGCTGGACAACACAAAGCAGATGCTGCTACGACTTTTGAAAGCACAAAAATCTTTAACAGAGAGGACCTTTTTGTCTTTGACCTAGGAGCTAATGGTTTGGCATCTAGAGAATGCTCCGATTCATATTCTAATCCTGAAATTGCAGGGCTGCATTTTCCTCCGATGACAACTCCCTCAATTTTACTGCCACCCTAATAAGGAAATGTTGTTTTCTAGGTATTCACCATTTATTTTCTGACTGAGAAATTTTCCCATAGCATTAGTCTTTGTCCTGTGAAATGCTGATGACTTGTAAGCCTGATTACTGATCCTACCCCATGCACCCCACTTGAAGCACAGGTTTGAAAAGCAGAATCCACTGAATTCCCAGCTCTTGAACACGTCTGCTTTTGTGCACTTGCATTAAACTTCTGCAGGTATGAGAAAGAAGGGAGTTGAAACAAATACTTGAAGCTGCTTTCCTGTTTCATTTTGGTTTGGATAGTTGTGGCACTTGGGAATTTCATTCAACAAAAAACCAAGTATGTGCTGCAGAGGGTAGGGACAGATCCCTGTACTCCATCCCAGTTCCAGAAATCTAAAGCTTACTTTGTCAGGGAATTTCCAGCTATTTCTTAACACCTGCTAAGCCTGCATTAAGAAAAATTACAGATTTTTAAAATTAGTAGTATAGTTCAGGATTTATTTTTTTAAAGAACATTTACTAGTTTACACTTGGCATAATTTTCATTTGAGAAGTTTTTTTTTAATTTCTGAATGAACTTAAGGATGAATTAAGTTTTGTGATGCAGGCCAAGATAGTAAAACTATATTGCCAAGCAAAAAAATGACTGCCACGATATATTAGTAAGGTTTTCTGACTGTCAAAGAGCTGGATACATGAATCTGAGTGGTCTCTTATCTGTGGACCCCAAATGCTGAGTCAGGACCTCCTGGGACGGTAAGCTTGTTAGTATTTAAAAGAAAAATTAAATTTCTTTTTTTGCTTTGGCTTTTGAACATGGTGCTACAGAATTGTCACTTAGAGATTTACCTCTTCACAGAATTACAGAGTTTTTAGGGTTGGGAGGGACCTCTGGAGGTCATCTAGTTCAACCCCCAGCTGTTTTAATGCAGAAATGAAAAAGAAGCAGCATTTAAAACATCCATGCTGGTTTCAAACCGGGAACATTAAAAGCAACTTTTTATTGCTTTTGATAAATGGAGACTACTTAAATAAAACTCAAAGGGGAAAAGTTTGATTATTGGGACATTACATTAGAAACCAATTGTGCTGAGGAGTTCTCAGAGAGGTTCTGAGGGATCTGCTCTCAGCAGGCTGTGCCCAGCACCTTGTAACACAAAGAGGCTGCTGAGGGAAGCTTTTGGGGAGATACAGCCAGAATTCCTGCCAAGGAGAAACCTGTCTCTCTGATCTGAGTACCAAATACGGTGTTTTTCTAAGAAGTGAAATTACTGCCCTAAAAATTATGTGGGGAAGACTTTGACATTCGGTTTTAAAATGGTTCTTGTGTCACAGATCTGCAGTTCACCCTGCAAGCTGGAGTGGGTTTGCTCTAATGAGGTGTAGAGACATGCAGCTCAGCTGAGTTGCTTTATGCTACCTTTATAAAAAATTAAATTATTCGAAATCAGCACTTCCACACTGTAAGTGTTTAGAGTAGATTAAATGGGTCCTAGTCTAAAAGCACCTCTTTTTTTCTGTTACCTCTAAGGAGAGCCTGGACTGGCCATGCCAGATGCAGGTGCCCACACTCCAGACACATTTGAGCAGAAGTTGTGCTGAGTTCCGCTCTGGGAATTCAGAGATGTTTCCTACAACCTTTGCTCACACCTGAGCAGTCCTGGTTTGCTACTGGTGTCTCTGTAAGGTCCTAATGCCCAGCGTGGAGCTGATTGGAACTGTTGGATCTACACTCATGTGTCATACATGTTTCCCAAGTTTTTCGCATTGGAGTTAGGAAATTGTGTTTTGGTTTACACAGGTGTCTCACCCAGAAAGAAACAAGCCTCTACTGGCAGTCAGTATCGGTTACCTGAGGGAAAACACAGAAATCCCTCAACCTGACACAGCTGGAGCCATCAGCTCACCCCACTGGGCCTGACAGACTTAAAATATTTCATGGGGAGCGATGTGAGGAGATGTTGAGAGACATTGAGCTGCCATCTGCATTGCTGATTCAGCTGAGTAGTTTGTCAGATTGCTATTATCCCTCACTCTCCAATATTCTGGCTTTTTTCCCCCCTCTTTTCACAGGCTTAGTTGCATTACTGTACGAAAAGCTTATACTGCTCCTGGACCTGGACTTATTTGGAGGTAGTCATGTGACCTTGCCAATCCCTCTCAATAATTATTTAGCTTTCTTCACACGGGCTTCTTATTTTGCTGTGAGATTTTGCAGTCTCAGCCTGAACATCTTTTCTGGCTTCACGTGATCTTGTAACGTGGCAAAGAGTCTGTGAGAAAAGGTGGAAAACCAAGCTCTTGGACATGCAGAGACCCTTGGAATTTAAGTGATTTGGAGCAGTTGAATCAACTTAAAGCTTACTGCCACCCAGGGTGAAAAGTATCTCAGAACTGGCTGACTCTCTCACTGGACTCTTCCCTGAACCACTTGGACTTAGTAAAACAACAGAAAGCTTTCCACATTTTTCCCCTCTATAAAAAAAAAATCAATTATAATTGCTTATGAAGGAGTCTGGAAAACACCAGGTTAGGCAGAGAACAAATTAAAAATAAGTTTCTGGGGCAAGGTACTGAAAGAAAGTACCTTGGGAAAGAAAAGCACAGAGGCTTTTGCCCACATGCAAGAGCATCAGGGGTTGTTTTGCCCAACTTAATCTTGTCAAACTGTCCCCCAAACCCCCTGTGAGGAGTCAGGTTGGCCTTGGCTAGTCTCGTTTGCATTCTGCAGAGTGTTATGTGCAGCTGCCCACAGGTCTTGGTTGCTAAATAGCAAGTTGCAAAATGCAGTCATTCATTTCCTTTGTTCCCCTCACAGCCTATGCCCAGGTACCAGAACACTCCCTGCCTGCTGCCACTCCACCCTATGGGTTACCTCCCAAAATTAATCCTCATAGCAAAGCATTTTTAGTCACCTGTTTTACCACTGAGTCTTTTCAGAGTAGCTGCTTTTCTTCCCAAGAAAATCCTCTTCTCATCTTATTCATTGGTTTGGCTCATTTTTTTGTCTTTGCCTGTTCCGTATAAATACAAGGGGTTTTTGTTGCCTGAGATTGCCTAGGAGATGTCACATGTGATTGTCACAATGGCTCTAAAATCCTTTCCTTGCCTACTTGTCACTTTAGCTGACTTGAACTGAACCAATTGTTTTAAAAATGGAACCAATTGTTTTAAAATTAAGTTCCACAACTTAGAAAACATTTCTGTTGTTGACATTGATCAGTGAGCTAGGAAAGTCCTATTGTGAAAGAAATGAGCTTATAACAGTGTCTGTAGCATGATAGAAAGGGTATTTATGAAACTAATCTCTGTTCTGTTTGTACATATTTATCTGCACTGCAGTCCTATTAGGAATATTATCCATGCCCAGAAAAAATATATTTTGAATTCTTTGGGAAAATTGTTAGAGCTCAAAAGGAAATTGAGGGTGCTGGGGAACTGTTAAATTAGAAATTGTTAATGGCTATTACAAAACAATTAACAGTAAGAAATTGTGCAGTTGGCTGGAGGCATTTGGTTTCTGAAGCAAATAAAAAGGGTTCCAGGGATCCTTTCCGCTGATTCCTCAGGATTTCAGTGCAATGAAGAGAAGACTTCCCATTTCATATCTAAAACATTCCTTAATATTTTAGAATTGAGGAGAAATGCTGTGAACAGCAAGTTAATGACACTGACAGAATAATTTCCTCAAACTGAATTGAAAGTTTCAGTTTTTCACTCAAAGGGAGTGTTGTTGATCAAGACTTCTTAGAGGGGAAGACTCTAAGTAAAACTGGAAAGTTAGACAAGATATCCCTTTGTTTCTCTCTTAGAGTGGCTGTTTTTTGATAGATCCATGTGTTAATTATATGATATTGCTGCAGCCATAACAGTAAAATCATTCCAGTCTGTTTTGTTTATGTTGCTTAGAGAAGTAAGTTGAAAATACATTGTTCTCAAACCCAGGCTGAAAAAAAGCTGATGTAATGATTAGAAGGCATCCTAGAGTTATTTTTAAAGAGAGAGGCTGCCCCAGTTTTCCTTTTCTTCTTTAACCAAATAAATCTGATTAGTGTAGTGTTGGTTTTCACTTTTTTTGTAAAATAGGAATCACATACATTAGGGTAGAAAATGAACAGTTATGTTCCTGAGAACCAAGTCATTATTTGTTGCATCAAACAGCACGTGTAAGTATTCACCTTTGGAAAATCAGGGCTGAAGTAACTATGCCTGAACTGTGAGTATTCCTAAATTATTTCAGGTATAATGCAAGCCTTGCTCAATCTCTTCCCGTGGTATGTTGGGATATCTGGGATTTTTGTATTGAATTCAGTGTCTCACGGCTGTTTTACGGTAATACTTCCTTGCAATCATCTTAAGCAGAGTAGTGTTAATGATCAAACTCATGAGAAATTCACCTTTTTACCTCATTGTTTTAAGTTGTTTCTATTCCTCTGGTGCATTAGCATGACCCATGTTGAAATTGTGAAGGTGGCAATGCTTCCCAATGATTTTCTGGTGGTTTTAAACTACTGGAAGAAACCCAACTTGTCATTAGAATGACTTAAGAATTTAAGGTCTGCTCAGGGGGAGTTTACCTTTTTTTTGGTGACATTTCCTTCACAGAAGGCTGTGGCAAATGTCTGGGGTTTTGTGCATGGTGTGAGGTAAACCATAACTGTATATCCTGGGTATATTTCCAAGGAAATGTTCCAAGGAAACAACAAGCTAGTGTGTTCTGCGCTTGTGGGACACGTGACACGCAACACGTTGCCACGGGATCAGAAGGCTTTCTAATTCCTCATCCTTTCAGGAGAAAGATAAATGCTACAATTGCATCCTTCCTGTGACTCAGTGAGGGGAGATGCTTTCCAGCTGTGGTGCCTGATAGAGATTTTGCAGAGCTGGTACAGAGATGGCAGCAGTACTTGAGCAGAGCAGTTGAGGGCCTGGTGTATTAAGTGAGGTCTTCTGACCTCTCTGAGGACCAGTAAGATGGTGCTGGTAAGAATGCTGAAGTTCAGGAACCAATAATGGCTCGTGTATCTGTCATTTGTCCAAAAATAGGCTGTTGATTTTAAAAATCAGGGCTTAGGTTCAAGTTGTTCTTAATTTATTATAAGATATTTGTATCTGAAATTAGAGGAGCTTATGGATTTTACTGGAAGAGTTGTCTGTTTGGGGGATTTGGGGTTTTTGTTGTACTGATGTGTCTGTGAAATAAATAAAGTTCTGGCAACATCTTGTCGATCCTGGGCTGCATCCACAGGGACACTGCTGGCAGAGGTGGGGACACAATTCCCACTCTGCCCAGTGCTTGCCAGGCCACACCTGTAGAGCTGTGTCCAGCTCTGGTCCCCACAATTCAAGAGATGCAGAGAGAGTGGAGAGGGCCTCAAGGAATGATGATCATAGGGCTGGAGAACCTGCCCTGTGAGGAAAGACAGAAGGGATTTGGAGAAGAGAAGGCTCGGGGGACCTACCACATTTTTCCAGTACTCAAGGAGATTGGAGACTCTCCTGGCACATGGAGAGGACAGGGGCAACTGGGACAGGCTGCACTTAGGGAGGTTTCATCTTAAATAAGAAATATTTTACTGAGAGAAGTGGTGGTGTCTTGTCTCTCCCCATCACTGAATGTTTTCAGGATCTGGCTGGACAGGATGCTGGATAATCTCATCTAGGCTCCTTTCCCACAAAAAGTTGGAGCAGATGATCTTTCGGGGGTCCTTCCGACCTGGGCTGGCCTATGATTCTGTGATTCTACATTGAAAATTCCACTGTGCTTACGAGTTAGGATGAAAGGTGATGGTTTGCACTCTGTCACCTCGATGTCAGTGTTCAGTGCTGAGGCTGACCCCTCGTAGAACTGGGCTCTTGTGTTTGGTATTGATCTAAGTGTGTCCTGGCAGGGACAGACACTTCCCATGGTGAGCATCTCCTCAGTGCTGTGCCATAAACCAGTGGACACTGGACTGGGTGCGCTGCTGGTTTGCTCAGTTTTGTCAGGGTCCCAGCACAAACTAACCAGAGCTGAACATGATTTTCACAAATGAGATGGATTTAATGATGAAACTCTAGGCTTAAAGCAGTCAAATGACAAGTTTAAAGTGCTGTACAGTCAAATCCCAGATTATCAAAAAGGTAAATTCGCTGCATTAGCCTATTTATCACAGTGATTACTGGTACTCAGGAGTGAATTAAATGCTGGGCATCTGATAACAAGACCCTAGAATATGTCACTGTGCATTTCAGTCTTCAGTAATTTTAAATCAGAATTAATGCTTCAAAGTTGTTATTTTATTGTTCCTGCTGATCATTAGGTACAGCATTTTAAAATGTGACTACATTTTCAGTAGTAATTCATTTACTTTGAATAAGCTGTCTTTTCATGGGGCCATAGGTTTGCATTCATTATTGTTCTAGGGTAAACAAAGCCCTTATTCTACAAGCAGGATATCTGGTATTTTTTCTGAGGCCATTTAATTTTTGCACTTTTTTTTCATGGAACTACTCACTCTTTCAGTAAAGGTGGTGTTTGTGGTTACACCACATCTGTTTCCTGTTGTAGCCTATATTCTCAGTGTGGTTTGCAGTATTCAGAATGGCCTCAGAATGTGAAACTCACACCACATTGTGGTTAAAAGCAGCATAAACCGCTGGAGACACTGCCCCAGAGCAGCTGAAGGTGGGTTTCTTGTTTGTGGGATTCTGTGGGGATGGGTTTCACTGTGAGGAGCTGGAGAAAGGCAAGGAATGCATAAAGGAGTATGGGCTGGGACTTGCTTGTTGTCTGAATTTCAGTGTGTGAAAAGATGATGCTGAAATCGGTTGATTAGTGATTGTTTCTTTCTTCTTTATCTTTTTATTTGTATCATCCCTACATCCCTTTGCACTTCCCTTCTGCCTTACACCAGACCATTTGATTCTGTACCCTATGGATGAAATATTATTCGAATCACCTAATATATATATATTTTTTTTTTATATATATACATATATATATATGGTAGTACCTGGCTGCTAGTGGGCAGATGTTTATATCAAGCAACGTGGCACAGATGTGCTCAGGTAAAACTGCACTGGGAGCAGGGTATCAGGGATGTATAAGAATTTTCAGATAGGTGCATGTTTTGTCTAGGTGACATAAAGATGGTTTTCAGAAAAACCTGTAAGTTTCAAATCAAAAATTAATTTAAAGCACACACTTAATCCTTAAGTCCTCCCTTCTCTTTTCCTGACTTTCTTCAGTATAGGAGGAAGCTTGTTTGAACAGCTCTCATTCTGCCAAAGAAAGTTCACCTCACAGCACACACCTTCTGTCTACTTCTCTTTACCAGTAGTTAAGCACCCCATTAAATAGAGAGTTTTGTTTTTCTTTTAAGTACAAGGCAAAAAATGCAGTTTCTAAAAATCCTGCTTTGTGATGGTGATGTTTTATTGCTTATTTTACTGTGTGGTTTTAGTTGGTTCACTTTGCAACATCCTTCCATTCTGTCTCTCTTTTTGGTCTGCTTAGCAAGCACTAATTGCCATGTGTTAATTAGTTGCAAACAAATGACTGATCTCTGTAGTTTAAGAGGGAGGGGGAAACAAGTGACCCCAGACAAGTAATCTATTTTTGAGGTGCATGTGCATCAGTGCTATTGTAGAAACACACTGTACACACTGCTAGACTGAAGATTTTTGGTGGGTTAATTCTATAAATTATGAGCTTTTCTTAAAAAGAAAGTATGGAGTTTGTTCCTACCATCCAGCCAATATGCAGATCCCCTTTGATTTTTCTGCAGGAAATGTGCACATAAAGATTCAATTCCCGTTTTAATATACTGAGAGTCAGTACCATAATGTTGGGAAGTTTATGACAAGGAATAATTTTAAGGAGAAATTGAATTATTGTGAAGGTTATAGAATTTCTTCCGATTTTTTAGGGAAGTTATAAATATTTTATTAATGTGTACATTACACTGTATGCTGGGAAAGATGTGTGTTTCAGTTCTGTTTCTCTGTTCCTTTCTTCTCACCTCATAGCCTACCCTCATATTTTGGGTAGGCACAAGGTAGAAGTGGTTCCAAAATAACCTTTACATTTCCCATGATCTAGGAAAATATTCTGGCCACCAATTGTCATCAATCTAGTCTGAAGTACTAAACCAACTAATCCTGAAGGTTGTCACTGCACAAGTGTTTGGGTTTAAGCCATGGGAAGAACAGGAAGTTGTATAGATTTGTTTATGGCTATGTAAATTCCGTAAGTGAGAGAGATTTGAAAACAGTGATTTAATACATCACTCTTTTTCCACTCCTTGGAGAGTGGGAAAGATGTTTTAATATTTCAGGGATTAGTGTGCTACCTTGGATTTTGTGCATCACATTGTTTTGGGAAGTTTTTGTATTAAGGTTGGTTGGGAGTGGTTTCTGTTTTTGGAAGGGTAGCAAACATGTAAACTTAAGCTATAAACTTGAAACAAGTAGAAATATTTCAGAAGGAGTTTTTTTTCTGAAAAATTGCAGTGCTGATTCATTTTTAAGCTTCTCTTAAAACACAGGACTCTTCATTCCTGTCAGAATGGTACATTTTATAATAATGCTTGGCAGTCCTAAGGTACTTGATCACTTGAATATGCATACGTATATTTAATTAATCCTTCCAGTGCCTTACTGAAAAAGTTTAGGGATTACTCCTTTTTAGCAGTAAAGAAAAATGACACAGTAAATTCAAGTGTCTTGATCAAAGCCATGCAATTATTTACAGACTATTGCTGTTCCTTGTAGCAAAACAATTACTGTACTTAATTTTGAAGAATATAAAACCGGTTCCTTATTCAGACTTGAGAATATAAATATACTGTATAGATCTTCTTGACTGTTTGCTTCCCAGTATTTATGTGGGGTCTTTTCTTAGTGCTCTGTGTAACCTGGGCCAAGCTCACCTGCGAGGGACTGTGGACTACAAGATGCTGAGCCAGAACTCCTTGGCCATTGTAAACTTGGCTCATTCATGTAAAACACAGTGACTCCTATTTAAAACTAAATCAAAACTCATGTCAGAAATGAGTTATAATGGGCCACTATAACTATTACATAATAACATTTCCCAAAGCAAATGTAACAAGTGTTGTGTCATAATTTCACATTGTGATCTGCTTATGAGACTAGCCCTATAAATAAGGCTTTTAGAGTTAATAAAAGCTGTTAATAAACAGTCTCTTCTCTTTTATTAGGGTGCTGTGTAACATTGATAGCATTATAATGGATAGGAGATTGCTTTTTAATTTGAAGTCTAAGCCTGGAGCAGCTGGCTTGTTAATCTGACAAACAGTGGCAGATTTACTCTACATACCTAAAAAATCTGTGTTGTGTATATTTTTGTGTCTATTCCTAGGTCATGAATGCTGACGGATCTGGTAGGAGGGTTCTGGTGGAGGACAAGCTGCCTCACATATTTGGGTTCACACTGCTGGGAGATTACATTTACTGGACAGACTGGCAGAGGCGCAGCATCGAGCGTGTGCACAAGCGCACGGCGGAGAGAGAGATCATCATCGATCAGCTGCCCGACCTGATGGGCCTCAAGGCCACCAACGTCCACCAGGTCATTGGTGAGTAACCTGCCAGTCAGGCAAGTGACAATGAGACAGAAAATGCAAGCAGTGCCGTTCTGCAGAGTTCTAGAAATGGGTAGCGTCCACTTCTGTTGCATAACTGCAGGTTGCAGTTTGATGGGTGGGTTAGGTCTTTTGTGGGGTGCCTCAGTTCTCTAACTTGGAAGAATATCAGGCTGTACATTTGCTCCCAGTATGTAAAAACTAAGAATGAGCCAGTTTTAGTCTGCTCAGTACTTTTCACATTAACTCTAGAAAATTATTTAAAAACAACAAGAAGTAATTTCTGCCCTGTAGTGTCTGTGGTGTAAAAAAGCAGGATCCAGCTTTAAATTGGCTGTCATAGGCTATCCAAACACTGGTAGCAGTGTAACTGCAGCATCACAGAACTCATCAGGGTACCTGAACATCCTGCTGTGTGGATAGGGCTTGCAGCTCCTAGCTGTCATGTCTGGTTGTACTGCAGGAAGCTACTCAAATGTAGTTGAGATGTATCTTTGCGTGGCTGCTGCCCCAAGGTACAGGTGCTTTAAATGCAGCCCTCTTTCCAGCTCTTTGGCTCACTGAACTCCTTAGTGCCAAGTCTCTCTTAGTAGTTCAGTTTCCAGCACGTGCGGGTGCATAAGTGAGTATTGCAAAGAGCTGAGAGAGAAGAGACCTTTGAAAGGATGTGAAAACAGCTCTGCAAATTTTTTACCTGTAGGAATGCAAGGGGGTATGTAGCTGTAGCAGTGTAATGTAGAAAGGAGAACACAGGTTTAGTTACCATGCATTCAGTGCTTGTGCTGTGGGTTGGGATCATCAGTAGCTGCTGGAGCCCAGATCCCTTTCTCTAAGGCTGAATTTGTTTCATGGCTTAAGGAAAACAAGCAGCCAAGGAGAGTAAGGACTGTCTACAGGATTACCGGAAATGAAAAGTAATACATTCAGAGAACACAAGGAGAAAAATTATGTTTCCTTCAAGGACTCACAGCGATGCCTGTGAGTTGGCTTCAGCGTTGACCTGCAGTCAGTTTGTAATGGCTGCTCTTTGTCTCGTTGCTGCTCAGGTACAAACCCCTGTGCCGACGACAACGGCGGCTGCAGCCACCTGTGCCTGTACAGGCCACAGGGCCTGCGCTGCGCCTGCCCCATCGGCCTGGAGCTCATCAGCGACATGAAGACCTGCATCGTGCCAGAGGCCTTCCTGCTCTTCTCCAGGAGAGCAGACATCAGGCGAATCTCTTTGGAAACCAACAACAACAACGTTGCCATTCCGCTCACTGGAGTCAAGGAAGCTTCTGCTCTGGATTTTGATGTGACAGACAATCGCATTTACTGGACTGACATTTCACTGAAGGTAGAGATTTATTCCACGTTGGCTATTGAGCTGTTACAAGCTTCTTGAGATACTTGACAAGGGGGTTGACAAAGGGGGTTTACAAAATTCAAGGGGTATGTAAAAGAGTTTAGTTTTTAATTACATTTTTGGCAACTGACTTGAAACCTGTGCCAACAATAACTTACGGACTTTTGCAACTGAAGAATCATAAAAGTCAAAAACATAGAGTTCAAATGAGTTTGCAAGAGGTGACTTGGCTGAACTCTTTAGGCATGGTATTCTTTTGAGCTGTGTAAGGGATGCAGGTGAAGACTGAGATATAAACTTCCCTGCTGTGTACTGACACAAACTGGCATCATTAGCAGGTCATGTTCAAACTGAGAAGTAAACAAAAATGAGGTTTTTTGTTAACTTCTGGTTGGTTGTGAGTATGAGGAGTGTGTGCAGACAGGAATATTGAGGACAGAGAAAGGTAGCCCATGTTTGCCAGAAGAATTCTCTACCATCCTAACCTTTAGTCTTTTACTTCCAAGCTTATCAAGGAATGCCTAAATTCTAATATATTATTGAAATAGAATTCTGGCTGTATCTGCTGTTACGGACTGATCCTGATGGCAAAGAGTTTAAAAAAGTCTTTTGAATAAAAGTCCAAGAAGAAATTATGCTTAATGAAATTAAATTTAGCCATCAGTACTGAAGCACTTAAGCTACTGAGCTCATCAGTCGTTTGGTTGTTTTCTTCTGTTTGCTATTCTGTCCTGAACTTTTTCATTAGGCTGCTTTAAATAGTGTGCCATGCTATAACATTGATGCTTTTGTATAGTCGTGGGAGAGCCAAAATATTTCCCCCTCGAAGTTGGCACTGAGTTATTAAGGTCACTCTGTCATGCAGACTGCTTAATTCAAGCCGACTAGTTATCCCATTTATTTCCCCAGTGAAATGCTATTGTAATTGACACAGAATGCATTCATAGAGCACAGTAAATCATTACTTCTGAATAGCAGCATTGTTTGCTTTGCAAATAAGTAGCATATTGTAAGATCCTCTTTCCTAGGAGATGTCTAAAATCTGAAAGTGTTTAAAATGCAACAAAGAAAACAAGCAACCCAGTGACAGCCTGGTAAAATTTCCAATTTGCCTGTGTATCTTTGTATCCCTGCAGACCATCAGCAGAGCGTTTATGAATGGCAGCGCCCTGGAACACGTGGTGGAGTTTGGCTTGGATTATCCCGAGGGCATGGCTGTGGATTGGCTGGGGAAGAACCTGTACTGGGCTGACACGGGCACCAACCGCATCGAGGTGTCCAAGCTGGACGGGCAGCACCGCCAGGTGCTGGTCTGGAAGGACCTCGACAGCCCCCGGGCCCTGGCACTGGACCCTGCTGAGGGGTAAAATGCTGACTTAATTCTGGGTTCATGAACAGTGCAAAACGACGTTGTCATGCTTCCTCCAGGGCACGGGAGTGAAGCGCTGCCCGTAAATCCTGGGAGAACTGAGCTGGGGAATGCAACCTGGTAATTTAGAGAAACGCGCTCTTAATGTCCTGGATAATCAGTAAGGATGCTACTAAAAAAATAATAATCAGAGCAGCTCATTAGAAAGGGATTTATATTTAGTTTTATAATTAAGCACAGAATCAAAGTAGTTTTGGTTTTATGGAATTCATTAATCAGAAAAGGACTATAGCATTGAAAAGAACATATTTATTGTTTCAAAAATTAGGATTCTTTTAATCACAGTTTAGGGTCCAATAACGGTATTAAATGATTTAATTTGAGGGTGGGGGAGTAAAGTTTATAGTCTGACCATAAGGAAGGTGTTTGTTTCTTCAGATAAGGGAACCTTTGCAGTTGGTATGGACAAGGGAAGCAGGGAAAGAGGAGGAGTGGAAACAATTATATCCACCTATCCCTGAAATTAAAGGCTTCCTGAGAAGAAAGTTCTCAGTTGGACTGAAGTGTAATAGCAAAAGTAGGGCAATAAGCAGGGAGAGGAGGGAAGGAGTGGAGCAAGGCAAGGTGAATTACCCAACTCCTGAGGTAGCTTTCCTACCATGAAATGCTCACTTGACAGTAACAAATCACTGCAAAACCTTTTTGAGGTTATACCAACATCGTGGTGTTCTTATTTTGCAAATGAGGGAACTTCATTTATAAGGGTTATGAAATGATCACAGTTCCCAGTGACACTGCAAGAGCTGCAGCAATGCAGAGAATTCGGAGCATGTTCCTCCTGCTTCATTTCAACAAGGTGGTGGCAGTGGTGACCTCAGGTGGGATCCTGGGCTGGATTCAGTCCTGACATTCCTGGACAAGTACTTTAGAGGGAATTCAACACCAGATTTTTAGATCCAGAAGGCTGCTACGGATGATTCTAGTTCTACACTGGAAATAAGTTTTTTCCAAGGATTATTCTAATTCAATGCTTTGTCTTTTCAACACGGATGAGAAAAAAAATTACTTGGGTCAGAATTCCCATTTTTCCTTTTTTCTTATAGCAGTAGTACAGTTGTGTACTTATATCTATATTTACACTTGCATAAGTATACTTGTAGTATAGTTGTACTTTAAATGGAAGTTTTCATGGCATTCCTGCCATGGGGAAAATTCTAACGCTTGGATCCGTGCTTTGTCCAACTTGCAAAATTTATACACAAAATACTTGCAGAATTTAAAAAAAAAATTTGCAACTAGCCCTGATGTCTAAAGAATAGCTCCCCCTTAATCATCAGTTTTTGAAGCAACCTTTCCCACTGTGCAGTTGGATGGAATTGAAAGATTTCCCAGGTGTTTGTTACTAGAGGTATTAAAGCCAAAAGGTGTTAATATGGGATTGCTGCATCTCACTTTTTAGAATGTAATCAGCTTTACATTTTGGAAGAATTAGCCATTAAATATATAATATACAAATATACATCTTTCTCTACTGTGCAGTGCCTAAAGAAAGGGTAAACATGTGCAAGTCTCTCCCCCTTCCAAATGAGGCATAAACTGGCAAGTGAGGATGTAATAGTTTGTATTTTTGCTCTAGTGGAAATGCCATGCAGTTTTGTGTCCTGGCTGAGATGTAACACACTGTTACATGGCTGATTGGCTTAGCTGTGTGGAGATGAGCAGTGGCACCTGTGAATAAAAATACCCTGCAGAGCTACTTCTTGTGTTCCTTCCTTTGAGAGACAACTGACTAGAAACAGGAGATAAGTGCTGTGGAAAAATATCCTGCTAAATAATCAGGTATAAATGAAAGTGCCCAGCTGCCAAGCTCGACCTCTTAAATGACATGCATGGATTAGTTACTAGTGAAGTGCTGCCATACAGAACTTGCTGGTGAGAATCCAGGTTCAAATAATAATATAGGAAGCATTTTGAGGAAACTTGACTCACTTCCTTGCCTGTACTTTGAAAATAAAAAACCATTTAACGTAGGGCTTAATAAATGCTTGAATTTACAGCTTTTTTCTTTCCTCTTATTCGTTCTAAGGATTTTTGCTTTGTTTTTCCTCTTGAGTTCTGTGGGATTGAATGTGATTTTTCTCTTTTTTTCTTCTGTTGTTTGAATCAGGTTCATGTACTGGACTGAGTGGGGAGGCAAGCCCAAGATTGACAGAGCTGCCATGGATGGCAGTGAGAGGACCACGCTGGTCCCAAATGTGGGGCGTGCTAATGGCCTGACCATTGATTACGCCAAGAGGCGCCTGTACTGGACTGACCTGGACACCAACCTCATCGAGTCCTCCAACATGTTAGGTGAGCCCTGGCCAGTGTCCTGAGGACAGTGCTGCTTTTGCCAGGTCCCTCGTGGCAAATTGTTGCTTAAATACTACAGAGATACACATCATAAGGCAAAAATCATGTTTTCCAAACTCACACGCCTTTAACGTTTGTTCTCTAATCCATGTTTATGTAACACAACATTAGGAAGGCCTGGATTTTCTTGTAGGTGGTTGCATTGCTCAGAAAGTTAAAATTACACAAGGTGTACATATTTCCAGTTATATGTAGGACAAAGATGTCAGCTTGCAGTGTTTTGGAGGGTCTTGTTTTGCTACTCTGAAGAGCACTGGTGAAGACATAACAAAGCTAGAGAGAAAGCCAAGATAACAACAGCTTATTCAACATGCAATTTAATACAATTTGGTTTTAAATTGTTTTAGTATCCTCAAGCATTTTTTCCCCCCAGTATTCTGCATGTTAAGGACCTTTTCCTGGCTAGCTCTTATCAGCAGGGGAGTTCTCTTGTGCTGGGTTCTATGAGATGATTTTATCAATTGGTCATTGCAGCTCAATGGAGGTGGAATATTTCATTCTTTCACTGTCCCAGTGTGCTTTATTGAGGACCCAAGCCCTCTCAGATTTGCACAGTGTCTTTTTTTATCTTCTCAGCACCCGTAGGAGTGAACTGCCTTGTTGTACGCTGAATTATTCAGATTAGCATTAACAGTAGCTGATATTTAAGCATTAGCAATTAACGAAAGGAGTTAACAAGGCTAAAGGAGTTGGTCTGCTTTAAACAGTACATTTGCAGTAGTGGAACAAAGCTAGAAATAGATCAGGAAAATGCAATATGGGAATTATGTGTGGTATAAAAGCTCTTCTTCAGCTTCCCCATGGCTTTTGGTGTGCTGTGGAGGCCAGCTCCCTGCTTCCCTGTGAAACGTGGAACTGGACAGGGCATTGGAACTTCTTTTTCCCTGTGCTTGTGGGTTGGGACAGCAGAGTGTGGGGCTGTGCATCCTTGACTTTCTGTGCAAAGAGGGAATGACTTCTTGCCATAATCTCTCATTCACTTTGTCAGTAGACAGCAGGAGGTGCCATGGTAATGAAGTGGTTGATAAAACACGGCTGAAATCATTTCCCCCTGCCATGTCCTGCTCCTTAAGACCTCTCAACATTTCCAGGGTGTACATAATTAGCTGTTTCCTATCTTGACTTTCTGATTGCTCCTTCCTGTTGTGGCATTCCAGAGACAGGTTGGTTTAACCTTGTACATTCAATTTTTCTCATAATGCAGTGTAAAATTTCATCAAGCTCATAACAATTTTTACTTTGTAAAACAGCAGGAAGAGACCTAAATGTGGTGCAAGAGGCGCTGAACTGGAAACACAGTGTCAGGATCCTGTTGGTTTGGGGAGGAGGGAAAGGACAGAATTTTTCTGAAAACACTGCTAATTTTGAAAATGGAAACTTCTTCTTCAGTAAAAGACATTCTTTTGTAAGGATGAAATAGTAACTTTAACGATGTGGTGAGCTTTCTGTGCAGGGTACTTGTTTGACAGCACATTGCTTGCCCCTTATAATTCTGCTTTTCCTGTGCCTCCTGTTGGACTCAGGCCTTGACCGTGAGATCATAGCTGACGACTTGCCTCACCCCTTTGGCCTGACCCAGTACCAGGATTACATTTACTGGACTGACTGGAGCCGGCGCAGCATCGAACGGGCCAACAAGACCAGCGGCCAGAACCGGACCATCATCCAGGGGCACCTGGATTATGTCATGGACATCCTGGTCTTCCACTCCTCCCGGCAGGCAGGCTGGAATGAGTGTGCCTCCAGCAACGGGCACTGCTCTCACCTGTGCCTGGCAGTGCCCGTGGGGGGGTTTGTGTGTGGCTGCCCTGCTCACTACTCCCTGAACTCCGACAACAGGACCTGCAGTGGTAAGCCATGGGCAGTGAAAAGAGGGTGTTTAGTAACAAGCATTGCACTTGGAAGAAATGAGTTTTACAGTTTTCCGATAGTAAAATCCTACTGGGTTTTAAGAGAATGTAGGATATTGAAAGCAAAAAAAAAAAAAAAAGAAAAGAAAATAGTCTTGCAACATACCAGTATCACAATTAAGTAGGAAGAATGGCTGTTAGAGAACTTTTCCAGTGGCTCAGCTGTATCTGTGTAAACAGGAAGGCTGAAAATGTTTTTGGTTTTGTGTCTGTCTGTCAGACTCTCTACAAGTGCGTGCTTGCTTGCTTGTTTATCTGCTTATTTATTTCTAGTCTTGCCTGACGTAAAGGAGATGTGGTAGTTTGGTCTGGATTCTGGACTTTGTGCAGATTTTAGGTGGTCAGGATTTAATTCTGTAGTGGCTGTGTTTGCTGGCTGAGGAGGTGCTGAGGTGGGCCACTCTCATTCCTCTACAAGTGTTTTTCCTCAGTGAGGACGGGATCTGCTCCACAGGCTCCCCAGCAGTCTGATCCCTGATCTCAGTGCAGCCAAGCCCCATTTTTCCTTATTGTTGTGCAGAATACAAACCACAAGGCCCCTCAGGCTGTGTGTAATTAGTTTCTAACCAAATAATTTATCCATCTCTCAATAACTGGCTGCCAGTGAAGCTCTCATAATTTTGGCAGCCACACTGGATGGCTGATTTCCACTGGTGTCATTCAGATTAGTCAGTGGGTGAAGAGATTCCTGGTACAGAGAGACAGATTGTATCTCATCCACATTCTGCATGAGTAGAGAGATCCAACTGTTGTTTTAAAGCCAAAAGCAGGGCAGATGGTTCCACGAATGCCACCTCATGGCATTTTTTGAAAACCATTCTTTGCAAAAAGCTGTGCTTTTCTGCCCCCCACGTGTCCTGTACTTCTTCTCTCCTTTTTTATGACAATGACCCCTTGCATGACAACTCGATTCTGGCACTCTCACATTTTTGTGTGGGTTGGAGGCACAGCTGGCACCTCTCTGGTGGTGGCTGGGATTTTGTAGGTGGAGGAATTCGACTTCCAGCAGAGAAAAATTAGCAGAATTATCAAAGGTCATGTTTTCTTGTGAAAATGCTCCTGGAAACAATGCAAGGAGGAAAATACAGGAAATACATTGTGAGCAAATAGAACCATTTCCCCACGGCACAGTTCAGGGCTCTTTGTGTGATATTAGGAGTTTTCCTCTGCCATATTCAAAGCAGAGAACTTTCCAGCTTCTCATTTGTAGGTAATGGGAGATTTAAGCTTCTCTGCATATAATTTAATTTTTATTTTGGCCACTATAATTGGAGCATAAATAGCTTTAGCTTTCTTTTCTCTGTGTTATTTGCTTATGGACCTCCTGAACATTAATAGTCCAAGCCTGGAGGTCCTCCCTCCTGGAATACCCTGCTCATGTGTGCAGAGGTTCCTTTAATTGTGGGAAGGACACAGTGCTCTGTGAGACCTGCTGTCTCTTCAGACCTACCACGTGTCTGGAAGGCAGAGTTACACAGGAGATGTGCTCATTGCACTCCTTTAGCCTGCCAAAAATACAGCTGAAATATGTGACTATTGGGAGGGAAAATGATGAAAACTGGGAAGGGATTTCTGAGCTTGGTACTGTTTCAGAGATGTGGAGTCTCAAGGGGGGAAATTCTGCTGTTGCTTTTTATAATGAGCCATCAATTCAAAGTTGTAAGCCAGGCAGTCTTGGAAAGTAAGAGGGTGTCTTTGGGGAAAAGTGGAAATAATTTTAGGTGCTGATATGTTTACTTGCACTGTTTTACCTTAAGCTTTTTTTCCCTTTTCTATCATAACTTCTTGGTAAGAATTCTGATGTTTTCTGAATCCATTATTTTGCTGTACATTTTTATATAAACTTGTCTTCGTTCCTTTTTTGCCTTTTCTTTTTTGTGCTTTCTCATACAGTTTAGAGCTAAGTAGAAGGCAGCTGAAATCATTGGAGAAATGCTTGGAGGGAAAATACAGGTTTTCCAGAAAGCAAAAATACCTTGCAATTAGGCCTGATTGTTATAGGATGTTAGGACTGAGTGTTGGTTTCCAAGGAAACTCCTCCCTGCCTTTTTTTTTTCCCAGCAGTCAGAATTGGTGTTCAAAGGGTATGCTAAAATAACAAAGCAAGGTGATGATGTTCTCTAGGAGACTTTTGCTTCCTCTCCTTTCCCAGGTGCTGCCTTACCTGTTTTACAGGCTGCTAAATGAGTGCAGTGTCCCACTGCTAATCCCTCTCCAGACTTGTGCTATGGGGAATTGATTGGACAAACTTCAGGGAGGCTTCAGACTCATTTCTGGCTACTGGCTCTTGTGCCATCTTGCACAGCAGTGGCTTCAGGTAGAGCATTATTGAAAAGAAGCCTCTGAAAAGGGAAAATGCTTTCACTGCCTCCTCTGATTTCTGACCCAGTTATGTAATACAGAGATAATTTTTTTTCAACAATTTGTTAAATGCTTTGTGCACTTCCTGTAAGTTACAGCTGGTAAACTACAGATGTATGGGGTGGTGAAGTCTTATTTTCTGATGTTTGATATTTCTAAGAAAAAAGCCCCACATCTGGCCAGGAAATTTTTGCTGGGCATCTGAGGCAGAGTATCAGATTTATTTTTTTCTGATTGCAAGTATTATTCCTAGATAAGCACCTAGAAATAGTAAAGATGCACAGGTTTGAGAAGAGCAAAATACATTTTTCTCCAAAAACACAGCCTTGCACATAGTATGGAGATTTTCCTGTGGATTAGTTGTTTCGTTCCAGTGCAGGCAGAAGGAGGGTTTGTGGGAACAGGACTGAACCACTGTCAATCTCTTTTCCCTGAAACCTCTAAATAAGGAACCTGTGCTGGCTTTTTCTCACCTTCCTCTGCAAGCACAAGTGCACCTAGCAAAGGGTTCAGCTTCAAAATAGTGGAGCTGCATTTCCCTGAGACCCCTTGAGGAAGAAAATGGACATTTCTTTGAGAGGCATGATTGACCATTCTTCTTTGAGGTGATTTTGACAGAACCACATTCACTAGTCCTGCCACTTAAAAAATTTTATCTTTGTCTGTCACATCCACGTACAGACATTTATAGTGAAAAGAGGTTGTTTGAAAGGCTTTTCATGCTCATCAGAGGTTGGGATTTTTGTGTTTTGTTTTTGATTTTTTGTTTGGTTTTGGCGAAGGAAGCTGGAGAAGGGGAATGAATGACTGTCTGGTCATGGATAGTAGCTGCCACTCTTAAAAATAAAACTGCCCACTGTTATTGCCACGTGTAACCCTTTCACCCCCCTTTTTCTTTTTTAACCCATCCAGCTCCTACCACCTTTCTGTTGTTCAGCCAGAAGAACGCAATTAATCGCATGGTGATAGATGAGCAGCAGAGTCCAGACATCATCCTCCCCATCCACAGCCTCCGGAACGTCCGAGCCATTGACTACGACCCCCTGGATAAGCAGCTGTACTGGATTGACTCTCGGCAGAACATCATCCGCAAGGCCCAGGAGGATGGCAGCCAGGTATCCTGAGGGGCTGGGGCTGCCGAGCATCTGCCCTGTGCCAGGCACTGGCTGAGTGTACTTGGTCAGTTCAGACACACACACTGCCCTGCAGGTCACCGTCCCTTGGCAAAGCAGGTGGCACCTGGAGTTTTCTGGAGTCCTCAGCCAGTAAATCTGGGAGGTGCAGCAAGAAATGAAACAGGGAAATCCAAGGCCTCTTTGAGGATTTGGTTGTTCCCAGAGCATTATTTGCTCAATGCTGTCTTTTGTCTGGAAGCTGTTTGAAGCCCTTATTTGAGATATGTTGTTGAACACGTCCCACACAGGGTCACAAGTCCTTCAAACCTGCTCCAGCACGGGCTCCTCTCTCCACGGGTCCCCCAGTGTGTCACAGCCTCCTGTGGGCATCCCCCTGCTCCAGTGTGGGCTCCTGCAGGGGCTGCAGGTGGATCTCTGCATCCCTGTGCCCTCCACGGGCTGCAGGGGCACAGGGGAATCCCAGCTCCAGTGCCTGGAGCAGCTCCTGCCCCTCCTTCTCCACTGCAGGGCTGTTCCTCTCACATATTCTCCCTCCAGTCTCCTCTGGCTGCATTTACTTGTGCCAAATAACTTTTTTTCCGTCTTTAATCTGTTATTACAGAGGTGTTACCACCATCCCTGACTGGCCTAGCCTTGGCCAGTGGCAGGTCCATCCTGGAGCCAGAGGCGTTGGCTCTGTTGGACATGGGGGAAGCTCTGAGAACCTTCTCACAGAACCCACCCCTATAACCCCTCCTGTACCAGAAACTCACCACAGAACCCCACGGAATGTGCAGGTTTAGTGATGTTAACTGTGAGCAGTGACTGCTCATTCAATTTCGCATTTTAAAGGAGATTTTTTCTTCCTGATTTTTTTGAATGTGGGAGGAGCGTGAGTCTAAGAGGAGCAACACAAGCAACAGAGGTGCTATATTCAGTTTAATTTTAAGAGCGTGGTTTCTGGTGGTCAGTGTGGTGGTAGTTGGATCCTGCTGAATGCCCTTCAGCCTTAACGCTTAATTTAGCAATGCTTTTAATTTTGGAATATCTAAATACCCAAAACTAGTCAAAGGCACCATGTTTTTGCCAACTTCAGCAGAATAAACAAATAAAAGACTTGCAGGCACACCGTTCCATGGAGGTGACAAGCCAAATAAAGTTAGGCAAATTTTCTGGTGAAGTTTAATTTGGGGATGAGAGGGTAGAGGCTGTTCACCTCAAAAGCATGTCTCCCAAAATGATTACGTAGCCCACACTTAACGATCCTCTTCAGATTTTTTTAAAAGTTCACGAAAGATGTTGAGGTTCTTTCTAAAAGTAATAATAATTAATAAAGAAAGAAAAAGGCATGTCAGCTCAAAGTCTAGACCAGTAGAAGGCAAGACCTTTGAACTAGTAGGGTGCTGGCTGGAAATGCTCTGAAGTCACTGTTGTACACTAGCTGATGTCCTTTCCATCTTTGGCAGAGCTGCCTTCCCATTTATTTTTCACCCTTGTGTCCCCCAGGTGAGATGGTGGTGGAGAAGAATGAGGCAAGAATTTCCAGTGCTGTCTGGCCTCACTTTGCCTGTGTTTTATCTGTTCAGCTGCAGCTTTGGGGATTAGTGGTGCTGCATTTCTGTTGTAGAGTGTTAAATGTGCTGGCTTTGGGTCTATCCAAACTGAATTCTGAGTTCTCAGAAAAGCAGTGGAAATACAGAAGGTGTCCCTGGACCTTCAATGCAGAGATAGTTTGGACTTACATGTCAAACTGTAAAGTGTTATATGCTGCAGTCAGCTTGTGTGATTGCCATTCCAACAAATCATCAGGAATAAGTGTCTGTCTCTTACCAAAAGTGTTGGTGGGGCAACAGGACCTGGGTCTTTCCTTACTTCATTGTAATATTTTGGCCATCTCCTTTTTCTGAGCAGCGGTTTGATGTGGTGCATCCATAGGAAATCAAATTGTTCATGTTAGATTAAGATCAAATATATTCTGTTGTTATTTTATTTCCTGTGTAGAGCCTCACTGTTGTGACAAGTCCAGTTCCCAACCAGAACCTGGAGATGCAGCCCTATGACCTGAGCATTGACATCTACAGCCGCTACATCTACTGGACCTGCGAGGCCACCAACGTCATCAATGTGACACGCCTGGATGGGAGACCCATGGGAGTGGTGCTCAAAGGGGAGCAGGACAGGCCCAGAGCCATTGTGGTCAATCCAGAGAAAGGGTATGTGGGGAAATTGAGGCTCAAGAGTTTGAGGGTTGAGTTGTTTGCCTGCTACAGCTTGGTTTCTGTTGGTCACAATGAAAACCGACTTTGACATTTGTTAAGAGGTCTTGGATTTATAGCAAAAATATGGGAAGATCAAGTAACATTTTTTTCCCCCTCTAATCGTTCCTGTTCCAGATACATGTATTTCACCAACCTCCAGGAAAGGTCTCCTAAAATTGAGAGAGCAGCACTGGATGGCACTGAGCGAGAAGTGCTCTTTTTCAGTGGTTTGAGCAAGCCCATCGCCTTGGCTCTCGACAGCCAGCTGGGCAAGTTGTTCTGGGCTGACTCAGACCTGCGCAGGATTGAAAGCAGTGACCTTTCAGGTAGAGTAGCACTTCAATTCTGTGAGTCATTTGTGTGCTGTGGGCGTGGGGGAATGCAGAGAGAGGTGTCATCCTTTCCTTCCTACCTCAGTCTGTACCGTGATTCTAATCGCTCCCTGAATTCCCAGCCAGGGAATGTGCATGATTCATGCAGCGTGTCTTTACGGTTTCATGCCCCTCTCTGTGATTTGCATTATTAATTGCTGCACATGCTGTTTACTTCAGTTTCTCACTGCAAAACCTTCGTGTGGTTTCCCAAAATCGGTTCACAAATAAATTGCGGCAGTTTTGGAAAGGGGGAAAGAAAGGGTTGTTTTTAAAGGCAGTGCTTTTGGTGCAGTAATCTGTCAATCAGAGAAAAATGGGAAAATGTGTCCTGCAGAGTTAAAGCAGCAGGTGTCCAGGTTACTTATGTACCTGTCATTTGGGGTGAAAAGATGTGAGAGGGATAGAGCAGATCTAACATCTCTCTGTTCTCAAAAGACAAAAACCTCCCTCTTCCAGCTCTGGAATTCTCTTTGCCTGCTCCCTAAGGTTGGTTATGCTGCTTGTCTGACCTCCTCTGTGAGTTGATTCAGCCCACTTAACAATAACCTAACAACAATATACAGGAAAAGGCAAATAGAGAATGGTGTTCTGTTGGCTTGGAGAATTGGCTCAGGAAAGAGTCCAGCAAACAACCAGAAGTGGAGCAAGAGAAGAGGGAAAATCATGTGGTCCAGATGGGGTGAGAAAGACAGATGTCTTTCATTTACTAGCCTGATCAGCAAAGTGCTGGATCAGCTCAGCTGCCTTGTGTAACATCAGTAGTAATTTGTGATACAGATTGGGCTGGATGTTGTTGCTGGAAGTGAGAGTTGAAAACAAGAGTTGCAGTAATTTATAGTAATGTCTTTCACTTAAGATGTGATACCTTCATTCAAACTAGCAGCATGTAACCCTACTGACACCACTGTGATTTTCAGCCTTTTATTAAATGGCTGGAATAAGGTTTTGTTTTGGAAAACATTGTTTTTTCTAGATGGTTGGCATTGAGGCTAAGAAGGAAAGAAAATTTTTTTCAATGGTGTGTCACTGGAAGATTCAGGGTCACTAATGAACTGTGATATCCTGTTTGTTTACTATTTGAAAAAGCAAGACTTAGCCTGAGTTAGTGAATTATTAAAAAAAGAAAAAAGTGGTGTGGTGCAGCTCTGTATGTTCCAGGCTGTCCCAGATCCAGGGTTTGCATGAGTAGAGTAACAGGCAGCAGAATATTCCACGTGCTTTATTTCTCTCTTTGTCTGTTATCTGCCTGAAATTAGGACACCAAAGAAGGAGATGGATCTAAATTCTAATTCAGTCTGGTTTTAATGATTCTGGTTTTTTCGTTTTTAAAGATGTGGTGGTTGGATCACCAATGTAGAGTAGTAAAAGCTTGCTGAATTTCAAAGAACACGAAGCAAAAGCCTTCCAAAACCTCTCTTGCTTTTTGGCATTTGCACCACAAATAGATTGCTGTAATCACCACAAGAAATTGCTAGCTGCTGTGATGCATTCCTGTGCTTAGGAATGCTGATTAATAAGCTCTTTTGACCAGCAGAGTAATTTTTCTGCATGTTAACTTCTTAAAAACATTCAGTCTCTTGCTCTGTCAATTCTGCAGATGCCAGTAGCCATAAAGACAAGGACGGCCAGAATGCCTTTTATGTGATGCAGTCCTCCTTTTCCTCCCTGTCCTTCAGGCATGCAGTTAGGCCTTGGTTATTCTGCCCAAATGGGAGATCCTATTGAAGTTAACCAGATTCTTCATATGATTAAGGGGTTGTTTATGAAAAGATGACTGGAATTAGCTCCCTACCATGGAAACTATTTGGAAATTAGTTCTTCTATTCCAGAATAATTAGTGTGATTTGGAAATGTCTAATGATTCCGGAATTAAGTAATTTTTATTTGGAAATTGAATGAGCTATGGGTGTGTCCTGATTTTTGTATTTATTTGGTTGGTTTTAAGTCTTTTTGTAGAAGGTATTGCTGGAAAGGGGATGATGGTGCCAGGAGACAAAGCTCCTCTTAATCATGTCTCCCTTTCATCTGACATTCCCAATAAAGGAGGCTAGCACCCTGATGAGTCAGCTTCAGATTTCATTGTTGGTTTATGGAAGAAGGGATTTGAGTGTCTCAGTTTAGTCAGAAATAGTCAGTTACACTTGGTCACAAATATTAAAAAGAAAGATTAAGACATTAAGGGAGTGAAAATTTTAAGCCTCAGAGCTTTAGGAACATACTGCAAGATGCCATGCTGATTGACATGGGCATGGCAGAGAAGGGCATGTACAGACTCCATCTGGGTAGATCAAGGTCTTAGGTTTTGTATTCCCTCCTGTCCTCTTTGCATTTTGCCCTATTCCCAGCTTTTCTTCTCAAGGTGCAGGCTTCTGTTTCTTACCTTTTCCCAACACCATTAGTCATGTTCCTGGGGTTTAATGGATGGTTGCAGTTATTCAGATGGACTTTCATCACTCAAGTTTGTTAATTTCTACATCAGTCTGGGTATAACCTCCTTCAGAATCCATCAACGTCTTTGCTTAATCAGATCACTGCTGCTGTTGCTCCAAAGTGGTGGTGAGAGCCAAGCCTAGCTGATTTCAATTTCCATGTTTTGCTTTAGATTTTAGCACTTGGTAAATGTTTGGAAGGTTACTTAACTTCTGAGCTCTCTGTGCTCTTAGTGAAAAGGAGATAAATACATTTTTCATAGCTGAATTTGTTTCTAAGTCATCATCATTGACACACTGTTGATTAAATTCTCAACAGGCTAAAAAGGCCTTCTTACTACTAAACAAAGCAGAGAGGAATAATGTATAAAATCATGAAATGCATGTGTCTTTTGTCCTGTTACATTATCTTGTGTGGGTATGGTAGAGACATGGTCTTTTCTCCCTGGTATTCAGTTATTCTAGTGTATTTTTACAGAACAAAATATAAAAACTTACTGGAAATCATTCTGTGGATGAGCAACGTAAAGCTTTTTGCTGTAGTCAAAGTGAAAAGTGAGCATAGCAGTGAGCCCAGATGTCTGAAATACCAGGATTTGTATGTAAATTTGCAAGTTGGAGCTTGACTGTGTGATATTGTTTCCATTTTTCAAAATGGAGGCAGATTCCTTGTGTTTGCAAGTACTTTTGTGCTCAGAACCTGATAAACTCACTGAGTATTTGAGTGTTATTGACCACGATCATGTTAAATAAAGGAAGCGTGGATTCAACCTCCCTCCTGAGCCCTCAGGTTTTGACTAACATATTTTCCTTCTGTGTGAGTTACAAAGTCTTCAGTGATACCTTTAAAACAGCTGCTGGCTGTATTCTGTTCCTGTGGAGTGTTAACCATGAAATGTGACAGTGGCTCTTGACTGTGTTTAATGCCAGATAATCTAACATAAAGTCAACAACCACTCCTGAGAGGGGTAAGGCCTCCTGTCTCCTACCACTGGTTGCTGAAGGAACTCAGGAAAGGCAATCTTTGCTGGGAAGAAAGGAACATTCCCAATTTAGCACAAATAGCTTAGTGAAGGCAACGTAGTTGAAAGAAAAGAATATGAGGAAGTCAGAAATCCAGTGTTAATCTCATAATTTTTGTAAGCACTAACTACCTTGCTTTCACTTGGATTTTATCTTGTACTGGTTAGCTCAAGCTAATAATCCATCTTCTTGTTCTCTGTTTTATGGCAAGACAGAGCAATTAATCTCTCCTAAAAGAGAAAGAAGAATGAAAAGAATTACCAATTCCCATCATATCAGTAAAAGTCTGAAAAGGCACATAAGAGATGAGCCCCCAACTCCAGGTGCTTCTTAACTACACTGGGATGTTTTTGGAGCACAAAAATTGTCGTCTTGCTGAAAGCAGAAAAGAAATTTGATCATCTGTCTGCAAAATGCATTAGTCTTGCATGAGAGGACCCAGGATTGCTTGGGGTTTTTTAGTAGGCTTACCTGGTAGCATGAAAGTAGTGAACAATAATGGTGTGAGTAGTGTAGGAGGTGTTTCTGAGAGTATTGTCTGGCTGCACTAAACCACTCTGTCCCTTCTGCAGGTGCCAACCGGATCGTTTTGGAAGACTCCAATATCTTGCAGCCCGTGGGGCTCACTGTCTTTGAGAACTGGCTGTACTGGATTGACAGGCAGCAGCAGATGATCGAGAAGATCGATATGACCGGGCGGGAGGGACGCACGAAGGTGCAGGCCCGCATTGCACAGCTCAGTGACATCCACGCCGTGAGGGAGCTCAACCTGCAGGAGTACAGTAAGTGCAGACCCTGTCTGCAGGTGCACACGGCGCCCGTGAGGCTCCAGCCAAGAGACACCAGCCTGCTGTGCCTTGGTGCTGGTCCCCATCAGCGCAGGTCGGAGGGGCCAGGAGTTGGTATCGGTGCTGGTTGTTTCCTTCAGGTAGTTGGCAGTGGGCTGCAAATCTGTCACAACCCCAGCAGCATCTTTGTTGCTGATGACAACTTGATTGGTAGTCCCATACAGGCACCTGGCATTTGAGTGTCTCTAGGCACAGTGGAAACATCCTGTTATCCCGAGTGGAGGATTTTCTGGATTTTCTAGTGAATTGCTATTAGGTGTTCACTTTGTTTAAGGCAAGCACAGCTCTCAGGGCCTTTTACCAGCAGTAAATGATTCAGTGCACTGCCTGCCTTGAAGGCGAAGGGAACAATTTTTTGTGGTAATTCATATTGAAAGTGAATGACAGAAGAGCAGTGTTGCATTGCACAAAGGGAGTGTGTATTAAATGACAATTTGTGTTGATCATGGCTGCACTGTTAAAAGTTTTCTGTTTACCAGGCTTTTCCCCACACACACATGCTTGAAATGGTGGGAGGTGGATTGTTAAAGCACTGGAGTTGCTGTAATCCTGGAGGAAATAGGCCTGGTTGGTAGGCTGTGGTGCATGCCTTGGAGAAATATGTAGGAAAATGTCTGGGGATGTTTAATTAAAACATCAGTGCAGACTACTACTGGTTTTGTGTGCTATTAATCTCAGTAAATCTGTCAGGAGTTCCAAGAGAAGTATGTTGTCCTTATTAAACATTAAAATGAAGAGACATATTTATCTAGAGCATGTTAATTTGAGTTTCACAGACAGCGTGGAAGCTTCAGAATTCATAAATTAGAAAAGTTGACTTTTTTAATGGTCTTTGGTAGGGAAAAGGAAGTATGGAATCCAAGACGTCTTTTTGTATTGCTAATGCTACTATTTGCTGCAGAGGACTAATTCTACCTCACCTAAAAAGCAAAATGCTTTGAGGACTGTTTTAGTAGACACCATGGCACAATTCTTACAGTAGTTTTAGATCATGGGCAGTTACCAGTGTGTGTTAGAATGATAGATGTGTGTAAAGGGAGAAATACATGCAACAAAATACAACTTTTTCAGATTTTTTTAGTAATTCTCTCCCTGGGGGGGAAAAGAAGTAGTGAGGAAATCAGTGAAAAGTTGTAAAAGAGGTGGGGATTTCTTCTCAGTCCCTGTCTTTCTTATTTGGAAAATCCTAGGACAACACCCTTGCTCCCAAGACAACGGAGGCTGCTCCCACATCTGCATTGTGAAGGGGGATGGCACCACGCGCTGCTCATGCCCCGTGCACCTGGTGCTGCTGCAGGATGAGCTGTCCTGTGGAGGTGAGTCCTTCCCAAGTTCTGTGTCCCTGGCCATCTTCAGGGCTGGCCTCTGAGCTGTTTCACACTTGTACACACTCACCTCCACCCCTCCAGCTAAATCTGCAAGTATTGAGGAGTAAAGGGAGAGGAAAGAAATCACTGACTGTTGAATAAGGATTTCTGTTCACCCTTTCTCCTTAAGACCACTGACTTATTTCAACTAGATTCTTTAATTGTATGACTTTTACTACTTTTTGCTGTCGCTCCCCAAGTTCTCCCTTTTCAAACTGTGGTAGATTCTCACATTCTGGCACATTGCACTGTTTGTGTCGTGTTCTTCTGCTCTGCTGTCCTCCTCAAGATCACCCTGTGCGTGCCTTTCTGAACTGCAGTCCCAGAAGGGCAAATTGCCTCCTTCCATAGCAGTATGGCCACTGTAACCCACGCCCTGGTGTCTCCAGGGCTGGGGTTGAACTGGAGGAGAGGACAGGCACTTTGGTGCTTGGATCTCTTTGTGCCACCGTGCTGAATGGATTTATTATGCAATCATCTCGCCATCGAGGCGACGTGTGGTCTCACAATGGAACAAGAGCTAACATAATCCAGATATTTTCTCAGAGCAAGTTTAATACCAGGCCAAAAAGTGGGGGGAGGAAAGGGGGATTAAAAAAAAGGGGGGAAAAAAAATCCACACTTACTGCATGGGATTAACAGTTAATGTAGTAAATGTTAAATAACAGCTAACAGATGTGTTGAGGTAGCAGAACTAGATGGAGCAGTTTTTTGTTTTAAAAGAATTTGGACTGAACAGAGCTGTCAAGGGCACATAACTAGACACTGAGTCACAGTGCATCCATCTGCAGCACATTACATCCTTTTAACATCTTCTATACAGTGACTGTGAAGCAGTAAAAAGAGAGTAAGCCATTGGCTGTGTATACAGTGGTGTTGCAGAAAAGGGGCAGTTAGAGTGTGATGACTTTAAATTAAGACTTGAAGACCTACTAAGAGAAGGGTGTGAGAGTCCTAAGTGGGAAGGGAAGAAAATAACTGGTTTGAGTGTGCATGTTTCTCTGTTCCTCTTGTTCTTTGTCTGTCAAGCCCCCGTGGATGTGAGCCTGCATCAGTCACACGGGGCCCAACGCCTGCACAAGTGACTGCGGGTGTGGAAGTTACCTTATGACATGCCATGTTCATCAGCTGCTTTGCTAAATGAGAGCAGCTGAGCTCTTGTCCTTACCTGTCCCTGGATTTTTAACTTCTGTTTGTTTGCTTGATTTTCCAAGAGCCACCAACGTGCTCCCCTCAGCAGTTCACCTGTTTCACAGGTGAGATTGACTGCATCCCGGTGGCCTGGCGCTGCGACGGCTTCACCGAGTGTGAGGACCACAGCGACGAGAAGAACTGCCCGGTGTGCTCTGAGAGCCAGTTCCAGTGTGAGAGTGGGCAGTGCATAGACAGTGCCCTGCGCTGCAACGGGGAAGCCAATTGTCAGGACAACTCGGATGAGAAGAACTGCGAAGGTACGGGGGGGTCTGCCAAGTGTGATGCAAACAGAGCTCACAGGGACACTGTGGTAAACACCAGAGTTAGTGCTGAGCAGGATTTGGAAGTTAGTTTTCGAACTGCTCTGTTAAATGGAAATTATTTCAGAACTCCATGCTTTTGTTTCTCTGCCTGGGAAGTGGAAATTAAGACTGATCTCCGTCACAGTGGCTTAAGTGCTGCTTGTGAAAAGTACCATTAAAAATGGTCTGATTTCAAGCTCTAAAAACCTGGTATCTGGGAGTGAATTACAAAGTGGAGCAAATCCTTGTCAGAGCTTTCTGTGTACCTTGTATCAAGTAAAGGCCTTGGGTTCGTTTATTTTACAATACCTGAACAAAATGAGCTCTTCTGCATAAGCAGGAGTGAGAAACAGATGAGATTTCTGGAGACCTCTTCTTCCTGTAGAGCACAGCAAAAGGCAGTCTTTAAGCCATCATCACAGAGGGAAGTGCTGTTGCCAACACAATGAGAATTAATTTCCTTTAACTGTGGAAAGGACAGGTTTTGCTGGGGGATCTGAGCTGCCCTACCACTACACAAGGTGAAATGTGAGCAAACTCGCCCTTTCCCCACTGTACAAGTAGTAAAGAATTGTAGGGACAACTTGTAAGCTTGAAAGGTTGCTGCTTCTTCATATCTTTTCAGTACATTTTTCTTCTTTGAAGAGACTGTTGAAGTGTCTTTAAATCAAGGCTAAATTTCTTTCCAAAAGATGTGCTGCAGCTCAAACTAAAACACAGAGCTGTGTGCTGAAAGGTGATTGTTGGCAAGTTGAGATGCTGACGTCTGAAAATGTGTTGTCCAGTTGTCATCTGGAGATGTCAGACTAGGGGCTGTTTATCACCTTCAAAGTGGTCCTTTTACTGAGAGTATTGAAGTTGATTACAAATCACAAAAGCCTTTAGTTTAGCTTTTTAATTCAACTGAAGACAAAAAGTATTCCTGGATTTATGAAAAGCAGGAGGCAGGAATATGTGTAAACAGCAACAGCAGCCAGCACCTTGCTTGCAGCACCTTTTATTTCTTGAGTGTACTGGCAAAGCTTCAGTTTTATATTCTGTCCTTCATTTCAGTTTAAAAATATAATGTAAAGTGAAATATACTGTCCAATGATTGAGGAGTTTTCTGGTTTACAGGAAGAGCACCAGGAGATTAAGAAACCACATTTATCTTCCTTAAACAATTTTATTATCACGGTTTGGCAGATTTATTTTTCATAACTTAATTCTTCTCTCTTATATTACAGTAAATGCTTAGGGTTGGAGATTCTAATAGTAATATTTCAATAACCATGTCCTGAGATAAGTGCCTGTCTTCTCAATGGCCTCTGAGTAATTTGTCTTGTAGGGTTCTTCCTGTAAACAGGCAGTAAGGATCAGGTACCAGTGTGCCCTGTCCTCAACAGAACATGATTCATGAATTCACAGGGGGGCCTTTCTGTGCCACCGGCCGCTCTCAGAAACGAAGCTTTCAGCACTCTGAGCCCTCCCAAGATACTCCTGGTTGTACCTTTTGGTGTCTTTGTTTCTTGGTAACTTTCAAGAGGAGAGGTTTGTGGTGCTGACTGTTGGTGTGGGTTCTTTGCAGTGCTGTGTCTCACGGATCAGTTCCGCTGTGCCAGTGGGCAGTGCATTGGGAAAAGCAAGAAGTGTGACCACAACCTGGACTGCAGTGACAGCTCCGACGAGCAGGGATGCTGTAAGTGCACTACCTGGGACTAGAGACTTGGTCGCAGCGTCCAGAATTTGTTTGTCACCTTCCCTACGAGCGAGATTTTATTCTGCCAAGCAGACTGAATTAATTGTTCCCAGAATTAATGCTTCTGTTCATAACTGCTGTCACGCAATTAATGCACAGCGTGGTGGAATAGGAGTAACCAAAATAATTAGTATTCTGAACAAGTAGTTTCTGAGGCAGAGAATGCTAGTTCTTCTTTCACTTACCTTTTCAAACTTTTAAAAGAAATAAGGGGTTTGTTTTACTATAATTAGTATGCTAAGTTAGTGCAGTGTTAAAAAAAAAATCCATCAGTGTGTGGCTTTCATATATAACTGCTCTGCTTCAAGGTTTTCTCATCCAGAGAATTAATAGCAGGTGCTTTTACAATCAGAGGAGCACTCTGTTTATAGAGTAAACCTTCTAAAATTTCCTTTTTTATCTTGAAAAGATGTAATTCTGAGCTTGATTTATGATTTGTAACATGTGATATCCCCTACCTTGAAATCTCCAGGGCTCTACAAGAAAACCACTGCCTTTAAAATTCCGACTGGAAAGTTCATTTTCACTGTTGGTGCTTTAAAAGAAATTGTAAATAGGGACATCTCATCTTGTGTTAGAGATCCAAATATCAAGGTTGGCACACACATAACTTGAAAATGCAGAGCCAGGGTTGGACTCTTGATCTTAAGAAGCAGTAATAGAAGATGTTCTGTCATGCTACCAAGTTACTGGTGACATTATCACAGGCTTGTGTAGTTCCCTTTATTAGAGTTTATATGTTTTCCAGTTTTGTAACAGAGGAGGCAAAATTGGCCCACCCAGAATAAGATTGCAGTTGTCACCATCCCTCTCTCACTGTGATCAGAAGTCTGTTTACTTATCTCTGTAGACTGTGACAAGCTGGTTCAAGTGTGGGTTTGGTGTTCAGGGAGGAGAAAATGTGTTGAGAAAAAAACTTTCAGTAATGCATAAGATGTAAAACACTGACTAGAACAGGAAAATACTTTAAAGTCTGCTTTTCTTGTCAAATTCATGAAGCACAGGCAGGGGGTTGTCAGTTACTCGCTGAAGTGTCATTGCTTAGAATTGGTATTGTAGGGAAAGCCACTCGTTTTGACTGTTGAATAATTGTTTTGGATACAGAGTCCTCATAAGATGCCACCCCTCAAGCTGATGCTCAGCTGTGTCTAACTATAGGGGTGGGTCAGATGAGGAGCAGTTTAACAAACAGCCGCAAACCCCAAATTCACCGTGGCTGAACAGTCGAGGTGATGCACCATAAGTGATGCACTGCTGGGAAGAGGGAGTGTCAGTCTGTTACACTCGGGGATAACTGAGGTGTGACATGAAAAGTAGTTGTTGTCACCTTCAGTGACAAGAAAAGCACAAATGGAGTCTCTAGCAGTGTCATCTGAAGCTGTGGCTGCAGGTCTTGTTCTTCACGTTCAAAGGAGAGCTCTGCTTGTCAGCCTGAAGCAGGAGCAGGGCCTGGTTCATCACTCCCCCTGCACGTGCATGTGCTGCTCATTTCCTGTCATTTGTCGTCCAAAAAACCTCATGGCATGGTTGGACGTCACCTTGGAGGCCACAGGTAGCCCTGATGGACTCTCAGAGTCTTTGAACAGACCTGTCCTAGGGCCTGTTTGTTCCTCCCATATATTAATTGGGAAGTTGTTGTCTGCCTACAGAAGAGGTCTTGATTTTTCCCGTGGGGGAAGGTGTGAGGAAAAAACTGATGTTGGCCTAAACTTACACTGTCTGATTTTTCTTTTCCCTTTTAGACACGACAGAGGAACCTGCACCCCAGCCCAACAACACCATAGGCTCCATCATTGGTGTGATCCTCACGGTGTTTGTGGTGGGGGCAATGTACTTCATCTGCCAGAGGGTGCTGTGCCCACGCATGAAGGGCGACGGCGAAACCATGACCAACGACTACGTGGTGCACGGGCCGGCCTCGGTGCCCCTGGGTTATGTGCCTCACCCGAGCTCCCTGTCGGGCTCTCTTCCTGGTGAGTCAGGAGTGCTCCTTGTCCTGCACTAGGGCACCCCACAGCTGTGCCTGGGGATACTCTGCATCTGTGTTCAGGAAATGTCTGCTCCAGGTGCACAATGCTGGGAAGCTCTTGGAAGCCAGGGCTGTCAAGGCTTGCTGCCATCCTTCTTTATAATAATGAACTGCTATTTTACCTGTGTTGTTCACTTAGCAGAACCTAGGCTCAAATAGATGCACATCCTGTGGGAGTTTTCTTCTTTTTGCTACTAAATAATCCTCTTTTTGCACTTTTATAGCATCAGCAAAGTGTCATGACAGGGTAAAGTTATGCAGAGTTGCATTCATGTGATATTAAATATTACGTAATCATTCTTGGTAGGTTTGTAGACTGAGTTTTTATGCTTGTGAAATTTCTTGCAAACTCTGTAATGACTAACAATAACTTTGGTCTCAGCGTATTTCATTTGATGATGAATTTTCCAACACCAGTCCAAGAACATGCTGCCGTTAAAAAAGTAAGACTTAACCACAACGTTGCACTTCATTTATATGCATTGCTTCTGTATATATTGATTCAATATGTACTATAACTTGTGGCTTTTAGATCCAGCAGGTTCCTGTCAGAACAGAATTTGGCTTTGTTACCGAGATGATTAATTTTGGCTTTACAAGTTGTGCTGCTGTTATCCTCTAGATTATTTTTTAAGCTTCCTTTTCTCTGTGAATTGAGGAAGAATTGAATACTGACATAATCTCTGTTCTCCAGGTATGTCTCGAGGTAAATCTGTCATCAGCTCCCTCAGCATTATGGGAGGGAGCAGTGGCCCACCCTATGACAGGGCCCACGTTACTGGAGCCTCTTCCAGTAGTTCTTCAAGTACCAAAGGCACTTACTTTCCTCCAGTAAGTCATTCTGTTATTCACAGACCTTCAGTAACTTTCAGAGAAGTGACAGTGTCTTTCTGAGGGCAATCAGTTGACCGATTAATGTTCTGATTTAGATTTCTAGCCTAATAAACTTGTTTGAATATGGAGTAAGTGATTTTGAAAGGGAAGGAAGAGGGGAAAACAGTCTAGAAATTCTCTTAAATAGAAAAAGTTATGAGAGAGCTCAGTGCTAGGAAAAAGATGTTAAATTGAATGTCAGGGGAGATTAAAAAAAATCCCTGTAAATGTTGAGCAGATCTGGCAGAGAGATCTCCTTTCATTATACCCTGCCATGTGCCTCTGAAGGTAAAACTAAGGTTGGTTCTGTACAGACCCTTCAAGGAATTAAAATGAAGCTTTGTGTCATGTGTCTTACAAGCGACAGATAAATAAGTAAACAAGTGTTTTGCAGCTCCACAACATCCCTCTAGTCACACATGGGTAGTGTGCTGCACTAAATGCTGTGTAACAGTGGGTGCCAGCCCTAGAGGGCTCCCTGTCTCTTCACTTCAAGCATCTGTGGTGCGTGGTTCAGATATTTCTATGGAGTTCACCAAGCCACTCTGGAGTGTTGAAGAGTTACAGGCTTGGTCAGTGGAGGCTGAAATCTTCACCTTTTCAGTTCTGAGAATCAACTGATCATGCTTTAAATCAGCTTTGAATGAATGCAGACCCTGTGCACGCAGTAAGAACATGCCTGTGAAGGGAAGGAATGCTGGCCTTGGCCAGCACACTGCCAGTTTTTGAGCAGAGTAATGCTTGAGGCTCCAGCCTGCAGGAGCAGAGATCTGCCAGCTTGCCTCGGGCAGTGGCACCCTGGTGACAATCTAGTACTGAACAGCTGGCTGCAACTTCACTTTTCAGCACTGGGTATGTCAAAATAGCCACAGCAGAGTCAGTGTGTTTTCAGAAGAGCTTAGGAGTAGCTGATAGGAATGGCAACAAGCAGCATTTCCAGGGTCTGCTAAACAACTGGGGAGGGAACAGAAAAAAACCCCTGGTTTTTGGGAGGGCTGTGCATGCAGTTCTTTATTAAAGGTTCCTATTAGACAGTACTAAAAAGAAAAATTATAAACTGGTATCTTCTCGAGTTTCCTTTGTATCTTTCCTTTTTAACAGTGGCTTTTTTTCCTTTTTCACTCCTTAGATTTTGAACCCACCACCATCACCAGCTACGGAACGTTCACACTATACCATGGAATTTGGTTATTCTTCAAACAGCCCATCCACTCACAGATCCTACAGGTAATTACTATTACAATAGCTTCAGTCAGGATCAAAGCAGTTAGTGTAGAAAATGCAGAATAAAGGCAGCCTCTGCTCCAGAAGAATTACAATCAAAGGCCCTAATTCTGCAAGCACTAAACTGGTGCTTAAGTGGGCTCACGTGTATCGTGTCACTGCTGCCTGTGCACAAGTGCAGCACTGCCTGAGGGAAATCATGCACCAGGTGGGTAGTGGTACATCCTTTGGGTGTATTCCTTAGGGGGAATGACAGCACTCCTCACAAAAACAGCTACATGCCAAAAGGAGCGTGGTACCAGGAGTATTTTGAGCCAAAAAATCTTATCCTGGAGTGAACTCTGCTTTTTGTTAGGCTCCCGTCGTAAATCATTTGTTATGTAATTACCAGAAATAAGCAAACACCTTGTGGAGGAAAAGTTGGCAATATAAAGACTAGTAGGTCAGAAGTAATTTAATACTGTGGTCTAGATAAAGCACAGAATTTCTGTTGACATATTAAGGGTTAATATCTGGAAAAGGTCGCTAGCCCTTATTTTTTCTTGCCTGGTATTTATGGGCATGCATGCTTTGTCTCTGTCCAAATGTATTCTTCTTACCTTCCTGTGAGAGTGCTGGAGTTAGTTATCATTTTATAACAAGTTACCAAAAATAGAGGAACAGACCCCTGCTACCCAAGGGTGTGAAGGTTCCCCTCCCAGATCACCAGTAGATGTGGTCAATGAGAAGAGAGTGCTGTGTTTGTGTGCTGAAAGATGTGCCTCCCTCACACAGAGCCTTTGGGGGCTTTGGATAATGAGGTCTCTGGGGCTGAACAGGCATCTCTTCTCCATTAGCAGGAAATATGGCCTCTGTTGTGCAGAAGGTCAGGCCAGATGTTTATAATGATCCCTTGCAGCCATATGAAAAATCTTTTTAAATTATAAGTAATTTTCTAATGAAAGAAACCCCAATTCTGGCACCAGCGTGAGTCATGCTGGTTGCTGGTTAGCTGATGTGACTTTTAGTATTACAAATGATAACGGGGATGTAGCATAGGGTTCAATGTTTTCCAAATGCTCCCCCACCCAAAAATAAACACTGGTCTTGCTGCTTCTGATCTTCTTTCCTAGTAGTCTGACTTGACTGTAGAGGAGCTGCATCCCCACATGCCCCCAACAACTGTGCTGGGAGTTGTAGCTACCATGCATTTCCCTTTCTAATTTGTTTCCTTGAAACTATCTTGGGCTCACTTTAAAAGATGTTTTGTGGTAGCATCCTTTGAGAATTTCATCTCAGTTACTGCTCTAAGGAATGCTTCTCCTGACTGCTATAAATGTGCCAGGTAATTTTCAGTCCTCCTGTCTGGCCTTGGAAGTCAGGATCCTGAAATTGCATAATGGAAGCAGGATATCTCCTCCATATAATTGCAACACAGCTATTACAGGGCACATGCACGCCGGTGCCCTTCCTGCCCCACTGTCTCAGCAGCAACTTTTTCTCCCTCAATTAAGTCCTTAGGGAGCCTGTTGTGTGAGAGGCTGTTCCCAGCCACGGCTCCTTTCTGTGGCACCACAGAAGCTCTTACAGGTGCTCTTTGCATCTCTGAGCAGGCGGTGCCAGGGTCGCTGGAAACACCCGGAAACTGGGAAGCACTTAACACACAGCAGCGGGTGATTCTGGAATCACAGAAGGCTGTGGGTGGGAAGGGATCTTAAAGCCCACCCTGTTCCACCCCCTGCCATGGGCAGCAACACCTTCCAGTAGACCAGGTTGCGCTAAGCGCCATCCAGCCTGACCTTGGACACTTCCAGGGATGGGGCAGCCACAATATTATGGATTAATTTAACCTGAATGTGATAATAGAACACTTACCCAAAACACGGCACATTATCCAATTCCAGCAGTTTTGAGCCCAAACTGCATTTTCAGCGAGTGAAGCAGCACGTCAGACATTTACGTGACGAATTGCTTAGAGTTAAAATATGTTTTATTAGTTGTGTATAACTGGTATCCCTTTCACCAGCTGCTCTGATTTGCTGTGGCAGGGAAGTCAGGAGAGTTCATCACTGCAGAGACACCCCCCTGCTCTCTGCTCCCTCCTTGCCCTGGCCGCTCGCTGGCCCCCAATGACCCCATTTCCCCAGAGGGATGCAGAGACATCCCCCTGCTCTCTGGTCCCACCTTGCCGTGGCTGCTCGCTGGCCCCAAATAACCCCTTTCCCCCAGAGCGATGCTGTGCATCACTGCAGACAGACCCCCCTGCTCTCTGCTCCCTCCTTGCCCTGGCCGCTCGCTGGCCCCCAATGACCCCATTTCCCCAGAGGGATGCAGAGTCATCCCCCTGCTCTCTGCTCCCACCTTGGCCTGGCGTCTCGCTGGCCCCCAGTGACCCCATTTCCCCAGAGCGATGCTGTGCGTCACTGCAGAGACACCCCGCTGCTCCCCGCCCTGCCCTGGCCTCTCGCTGGCCCCCAGTGACCGCATTTCCCCCGCTGTCCCGCCGCAGCTACCGGCCCTACAGCTACCGGCACTTCGCGCCGCCCACCACGCCCTGCAGCACGGACGTGTGCGACAGCGACTACGGCCCGAGCCGGCGGGGCCCCGCGGCCGCCAAGGGCTACACCAGCGACCTCAACTACGACTCGGAGCCGGTGCCGCCGCCGCCCACGCCGCGCAGCCAGTACCTGTCGGCCGAGGAGAACTGCGAGAGCTGCCCGCCGTCCCCCTACACCGAGCGCAGCTACTCGCACCACCTGTACCCCCCGCCGCCGTCCCCCTGCACCGACTCCTCCTGAGGGGCAGCCCCCCGCCCCATCTCTGCGCTGTAAATAGGGACGGGTCCGCTGGGGACGGGGGGAGGGAGCGCTCGGCCGAGCGGGAGGGAGGACTGTACAGTTCGATGGCGGGCGGAGGGGTGCTGAAGATATTTGTACAGAAGAATTGAAAAAAAAAAAAAAANAAAAAAAAAAAAAAAAAAGGATATTTATATATTTTCTTAAACAGCAGCTGCTGCTTGTGCCATAAGAAGAAAAAAAAAAAAAGAAATTTTTGTATAAAAGAACCCAGACGTTTGTACAAAAAGTTTTTATTTTTGCAGATGGAACACAAAAACATGCCTTAATCCAGTGAAGTGACTGAGCACATAAGGAAATGGAAGGACTGGGATGTGTTACTTGTCCAGCGAGGTGATACGTGGGTTTTGTCAATACCAAAAATGTTTAAAGTAGTTAATAATAAAGAAGTCCGTCTCAGAGCAGCATACCATAGATACTTGGAAGTAGCCAAATAACCTCTATGTTAACTGCAGAGGGCCAGCAACTAAAGTGAAACTTGAAAACACAGTCAGGACAGACATGAACCTTACACAAAGGGCTTTGTTTTTACGAATACAGCAATCGTAGCAGTGACTCCAGAGAAACAGTCGCACACTTTTTTAAATGAATACACCTCTGGTTTTCCCTAATGCATTCAACAAACGAGAGCATTTATAGCTCTCTCCCCGCTTCTGGAATTTCTGTGATTTTTTTTTTTGGGGTGTATTTTAAAGTTTTGGTTTTTCTTCTCTCTTCTGCATCCTTTCTTCCTGCCCGTGTCACTTAAATTCATGATATTCTTATTTAAAGTACTGCTAGAACTGGGCTGCTGTAAATTCTGGTTTTTCTCCTAATTAGCCTTGTCATGCAGTGATTATCATGCTATACATTACCTTCCTCATTTTTTCCAGCATGGTAGGACTGTTTTGTGCCAGGTCAGTACGATTTTCACGTCATTGACAAGGGTAATATGCATATACCTGAATGATTTCTAGTCCCTTAAAATAAGAAAACCTTATTTTGACCTAGTGCCCACAAAGTGTCCAATATTTTTATACCACATATAATATAGACAGCATATTTATAAACTATAAATTTAACCATGGATTGTTAGTTTTACTGTAAATGAATAATATATCCTTGCAGTACTTTCAGTGTATATTGATATCACACTATACAAATCATATATATAAATATATATATATTTTTTTTTCCTAGTAAGGAAGCATTTAACTTTCAGTGGAGCAACTGTCCATAAGAAGAAATAGATGTTTTGATCATTGGAAGGGGTTCCCCTGCTGTATTAACTGCTCGTGTTTCCTTTGTGTTAGGTAAAGCCAGTTTTTCTCAGTATGATTTTGACATACCTCCTCTTTTGCGTGGTGTGAGTTTAATACTTTAGTATTAACCGCTGTGAATGTCAAATTTTAAGATATTCTTAACCAAACCATTTTATATATTCACATCTCTATTTTTGTATATTGTCATATTTAGCCCCTTCTCCCGTCAGCCTCACCACGGTGATTTTGACAGGGGGATTATTTAATCAAGTGAAAACATTGTTTGTGTAGGTTAAGGGGCAGCCTAGGATATTATTAACTCCTCTTGGACTCCAGTGCAGTGCTTTGAATTTGCTGTGCCTGGAGCTCACAGTGTACCTGGTCTTGGGTGGCATTTTGCATTTGCACCTTCTGTTGGCATCACACCCCCTGAAGGTGCTCCATGCCTTCGAGGACCGGCCCTCTGAGGCTTCTCTCTCAAAACAAAGGCCGTGAGGAGCTTCTGCCTCCTCACCTTTGGCTATGGAATGGGGATAACAACTTTCCAGAGGCGCCTTTTGGGTTTTATTGTTCTCTGTTGCTTCTTTCCCAGCCAGTTTCAACTAAAAGAGAAGTAAGCTAAAAATAATGGCATGGGCTTTCAGTTGATGCTGTTGACAAAATCAGTGATAAGTTATTCTTGCTAGCTGCCACTCAGCTGGAGTACTGGATCCTCCTTTGGTTTCAGCTCCAAGGAAAACTGTGTCATTGGGATTCCATCTGTAATATAAAGGGTCTTTCCTAGTCGTCCGAGATACCTGAGGAAACTTTGAAAAGCCTTGGTGATCTCAGGCTATTGCTGTTGATCTCTGAACTAAGGGGGTTTTTTGCCCAGCTCCATTCTAGGTATCCAGGAGTCATGGTAGCTGTTCTGGCTCTTCCTTGCTGGTGGAGAAGCTTCCTTGTGTTCTCCAGCAGGACGGGTGTTGAGGAGGGTGTTGTGAACCATAAGGGAAGTCAAAACCATTTATATGAAGGGGGGAGGGTGGGTGTGCCAGGGTAGGAGGTTGAGGCTGGCACGCCGAGGAGAATTAGAATTTCTCTGTTGTTTACATTTTTTTCATGTGCAGCATTCCGTGTGGGGTTCACATGTGGAAACTTGCACTAATGTACTCAGAAGAATATTGTATTGTTGTATCTCAGTCCAAGTGCTTGTACTGCAATGGCAATGGTCTCTTCTTGCAAAATGCTTTTCTCAGTGTGCCAATTTCTGTTTGAAAAACTCCGGGGTGGTTGATCTTAAGGAGAGTGGTATCCTCTTTCTGGTCCAGCTGAGGCTGCCCCTTTGTGGGGAGCTTCCTGCAGGTGAATTTGAGTGGTAATTACAGCAAGGATTTGTTTAGAAGACATTCTCTGCATATGGATTGTGCTGCCTCCTGTGCTGGTTTATGTCCACATAACCCAATGAAGTCAATGGGGTGGACGTAGAATTCCGTGTAGAATTTGATCAGATTTTTCTGATACATATGTTTCAGTTTATGCATCAAATATTTGGGGTGCTCTGCCCCTGGAGTGTTCACAAGAGGGGAAGGGGACAGGCTGGGTTTTTCCGCTGGAAATGCCCAGCATGGAGAACAGGCTGTTCCTCATCCAAGCAGGAAGCTGTGATCTGCTTTGGCAAATCCTTGTATTTTCTCAGTTAATCTGGAGTAAAGTTTTGAAAGAGTTGATGATCTCTGCTGCTCCTCTTGGGCAGATCTCCAAATTACAAAAGCATTGATGCAGCCAGTACCCACACCTGGCATGTTCCCGGTGGATAAACCCTGGACTGATGGAGCTCTGAGGCTGAACATTTCTCTTTGTTCCCCCTTGCCACTGATCCAGTTGTTGGGTCCTCAGTGAGGGTCGGGTTTTCTCCTGCTTCTCAAATTGACTGAGGTGTTGGGACTGCAGATAACACAGACAAGGGGTCACTGATAGCAATGGAAATTGCTCCTTGTCCTTCAATGTGAGCACAAATGTCCTTATCCTACGGCCTCAGGTACAGCAGGGCATTAACACAGGTCCTCTCTGCTTCATTTTTCCTCTCTGTAGACACCTGGGAAGTGTCCCTGATCACACATGCTGTACAATCGGATGACTTCTTTAAAATATCTCTTAAGAAGTAGTCAATCACTTTCTTTTCCTGACCTTTTTGCCTCGAGCGTGTTTGTCACACAATATTGCTGCTGACAGAATCTGCTCTGAACGTGTCCTGTGCATGCAGCGGGTTACTTGTTAGTTCTGCAGCAGAAATGTAACTGCCTCATTGAGGGCAAAAATAATTTGAGCATTGTTATTCAGAAATTTCTTCCATAGCAATGAGGTTTTTCTAAAATGGCGTTTTGGTGGTGGCTTGAAAATTAACCTTTAACTTAATTGGCAGGTGACAGATAAGTTAGGAGTGAACTAAGAGCTTGGAAAGGGCTGCAAAACAGTCCTTTTCTTCCTAAAAGAAGTCAGAGTAGAGATCCAAAATTTTCTTTCTTGTCCACCTTTAAGAAGGGCAGCGTTTCTAGGGACTGGGTGATTCACTCAAAACCGTGCAGGGCAGGGTAAGCAAAGTGTCCGTGTTTTATTGAGGACAGAGATTGTCCTGGTAGGGGGCAGGGTGATGGTTACAAACTCTGGGAGAGCAGCCCTGTTCCCCTCTTTTGGATGAGCCAGGAGCAGCTTTGAAGCCCTGACTGAAGTGGCTGCAGCCTTCAGCCATGCAGGGAGGAGTCAGCACGGGGAAATGAAATGAAAGGGCTTTTCTGTAAAGAGGATACCACCAGGCTTAAGCTGAACTAGCCTTGTTTGCAAGTGAAGGATCTGGTGCTGCTTTCAGATTTTAACTCTTCTTGGTTTTGTTTTTGGTTTGTTTTGTTTGTTCTGTTTTGTAAGCTTTAATCACTGTTTGTCATTGTTCTAAAGCCAGCTGGTGTCTCTTGTTCATCAACTTTGGTACGATGGTGCTTTGCAAGGATGTATTTATATTATAATGGCCAACATTTGGTCAGCCCTATTCACTCATTCACTAACTTTTTTTTTTTTGTAAAATAAAGTGCTTTACTTGTACGGTGTATATAAACCTTGTACAAAAATCCTTTCCAATTATTACTATAAACCGAGTTGTAACAAATGAAATGTTGATTTTTATAATAAAACTGAGAGTGAAAAAGGAGAGGTACTCTTCATTTTATTTCAGCATCCGGAGGACAGGTACTTAAAGGCACAGTGTGTGTCTTTGCTCTCCATAAAAGTCTGGTTTCCTGGGCCAGCTGTCCGTGCAGGTAAAGAGTTGTGGGGAAATGTTGGACGTCAGAGAGGACTGTGGGGAGGGAAGGGAGGTGCAGAGAAGTTGTGGGGTTTGTGCTCTGGGCTCCTCGCCCTTCTTCAAGGATGTGCCTGGAGGGGAATTAGGAAAGTGGTGCATGAAGTGAATAAAGGATGCAGGGCTTACGGTGGGAAGGGACCTGGGAGTGAGGGGCAGTAGGAAGCCAGGATGATGTTACAGGTGGAAATCACCCAGGAACACAACAATTGCTCCTCAGAACATGCCTGCCTGGCATGACAGGGACCCCAGGGGGGAGACCTGGCAAGGCTGGAGAAAAGGAACGTGCTGGGCACTTCAGGGCAAAGAGCCAGGGGAGTCTGGAGAAAAGCTGGGAGTTCTGTGCTTCCTGCACCCTGTCTGTGCCGGGAATGACAGAATCATTACAGGGCTGACTCCTATGGGGCCAGAGGAGATGATTTAAACGGGGCCTCTCCTGCCTCCCCCCCTACACCCCAGTATCTAGCAGGGAGAAAAGCTGCTTTCTGCCCACGGCTTCCTTGACTTGGCTCCCAAGGAGGCAGCCAGGCCACTTTTGCTGGGAAGAGAAGAGCAGCAGGATGGAAATCAGTATTGCAGCTTGATGGGGCAGGAAATGTGTCCACATGGAGCACTTCCAGGGGCTGTGAGGGCTTCCCAGTGGCAGCAGTCCCTCTCAGGCACAGCCCTGACTGTGTTTTCAGCAGCCAGGGCCAGCCAGTGGGGAGCAGGCAAGCTGGGAGAGGGGATGGCATCAGGAATTATCTCAGACACCCCAACAAGCCCTTCCTTCTCCCAAAATTCCCCTGTGAGCTGCCTGTACCTGTGTACAACCTTTTCCCTGCCTTGCACCTCCCCTGCCTCTCCAATGAACACCTGACCTTGGCCTCCAAGGGCATTCCATGAGCTTTTGGAGCTCATTCCTTGGCAGAGCCCCATTTCATCACTGTGGAATCATGTTAGTGGAAGTGCTGCTGACACTGATTTGACTTCAGGTGGGCGCTGAGCAGCAGGGGAGTCCTACTGATAAAGATGCAGATTTTAGGCAAACATGCCCTGTGCTGAAAAGCCAAGGAAGAAATTACCAGAACATGACCCCCACTGTGGACAGGAGGAGAGTTTGTAAATGAATTTTTGATTAAAATGGCTCATGAGGCAATAGCTGCTTTAAAAATATAAATCCGTCCCTGTATTTTTCCTAACTTCGTGTTTTGGGTAGTGGAATAGGAAAGGCATATTGCTTCACATTTTGAAAAAGGAAGGGAAGGGATACCAGTTGTCTTACTGGCATCCCTCTGTCTCCCAAAAAGATCCCAAAAATGCTCAGAAGTCAAAAGTTAGACAGAAGCATGGGCTTGTCATAAAGCTGGAATCTGAGGGGCAATTTTTTGGCAAAGGGCAGCAGGTAAGGTAGAGTTTCGGGTCTGTATGTCAGCACAGGGGGGAAAGGGAGGGATGGGTGTTGTCCTGCTGTAGGATACTTGGCTGCTTCTACCACATGGATATTATTTCTCTTCTCATTTAATGTTTGTGTCATCCTTCAGCTTTCGATGGCTCCAAAATGAGGACCAAAAAGACAAGAGATGTTACCACCATGTCCCAATTGTTCATTTCCTTGGGTGAATTTGATGTTGGTAATAAAACCTATGTCTTTCCAAAAATGTAAAAGACAATGCAAAGCACCTGTAGAGCTGGGAGGGGTTGGCAATTCAGAGCCATCATTTACTGTGGGATCTCTCCAACAGCTGTTTCCAATGGACCTGGCATTGTTCTTGTCATTGTGCACAATGAACTGCAGCTGCTGTCAGCAGGTACTTGGGGATTTCTTGGTGGATTTCATCTCCTGACTCTGGCATGCATTGGAAGCCAACTGTAAGTCACACAAAAGGTTGTTTCAGACAAAAGGATTGGGGGTGAGGGGTTTTTTTCATTTTTTTCATTTTGTTTTTTTTGGGCAAGATGATCTTCTCTATTGCATAGTTCTGTGAGATCACTTCATTTTGAAATGATCCCTGGCCAGTCCTATTCCCATGTTATTTTGTGATATGGAAGAGCTGGTGGGAAAAAAAACACTGCAAGCAAAGGTTGTGTTAAATGTGAAGATCCCTCCCTATGTCCCAAGGTGCTTTGCTACTTGTAACTCTACAAATCCTTAGAAGGATTTGAATCCACACACAGCACCAAGAGAAGAATGTTCCTCTCCCTCTGTTGCTGCTGCATTGTGACTGTGACATCAGTTCTGCAGATAATTTCTACATTGGTTCCTTCCAGACAGAATAGGTTCAGTGATCTGATGTATATTTTACTTCTGTGTGGGCTTTTAATGTATTTTATGTATTATATATATTTTTATATACCTGGAAGAGCTGTAATTTGTAATTACAGCCAACTCCACTGTTTTCATTGCAATTTTTTTCAGGGAAAACCACAGATAATGGGTTTTTGGTTTTGTGTAGATTTTCATTTCAGAATGTGCACAAGAAGCTGACATCCCATCCTTCTTGGGAACAGCTGCAGCAAAATACTCAGCTCTGGAAAGCTGTGAGAGCACCAATCTTCACCCATCCTTGGGCTGCTAGAAAGAGGCACCCTGAGGCCAGAAGGTAATTAGTCGACTTACTCTGGAGCTGAGATGCTTGATAATGTCCCTACTGAATCCTCATGAATAAACTGCAAACTCACATGCATAGGATTAACACCAAATTTGTTCCCAGAGTTGTTTTCAGTTTCAGCATTACTTTGCTTGAGCCACCACCAGTAGGTGAAATAAAATCATCCCCTCCAACCCTTTCTTTTGAAAACCCCTAGTATTTAATGCTGGCAGTTAGGATGTTTTCCAGGTTTTCCTGCTCCTCTTCCTGGTGTGCAATTCCACACGGGTGTATCTGTGCATTTTCCTGTGTTCTGTCCAAGCAGGAGAAGAGGGGAAAGCTCAACCCACTTGCTTTCCACGATGCTGAGATACAAAATGATGTACAGGGTGCTGGGATGCTGAGGAGGAAAGGGAAGCCACCCCAGGCTCCCCCACCTAGAGCAAAATACACTTTATGAATCTTAAAACCTTTTCCAAAAGCAGAAAGTACAAAGAAAACTTAGCCTTCAAAGTGATTGTGAGCCGCTCCCCTTTCAAAGCATTTCCATGGATTTCTTGAAGTTTCTTTCCAGTGTGTATTCCAAATGTTTTTGTGGGGATGATAAATTCTTCCTGTCTCACATTTGATCTTGGTCCATCAAACTGGCGCTCGTTTGGGTTTTTCCTCTGGCACTACAGACTAATTTGTGTCCTTTAATTGAATGCAGATCTGCATCCAGCGTGACAGGCACTGCCACTCTGGAATGGGAGATTGTCTTTCCTACTTGCCTTAATTTGGAGCAGAGGGCTGACCTCAGCCCTGAACTCTGCCCTTGCTGGTACTTTCACACTTCGCTTCATGCCAAGGCACAACCCAGCACATGCAAGCTCCTGGATGGACACAGATCCATTTTCAGGGAGGGCCTAGGGTCAGGTGTATATGCTGTGGTCTGTTAGAGATCCAGCCTGGATTTCAGGTAGAAGGTAGGAAACAGCATTTACTTCATGTAAACAGCGAAAATGGGAAAGTTCATACCCCTGCCTCTGACTGGTTCTAGGGCCGTGACCAACCAAAAAGATTTAAATTTTACTACAGGCACCTACAGTGAATATTTAGGAGTTTCCCTGGTCAGGTACAGAGGGGCAGATTGGGGTGCCTGGCAGTGGAGACTCTTCTCGTGCCAGGGGAAGGAAAGGCCGTGTTTCCTCTCCCAGCTCTCCAAGCTGGATCCTTTCCTCTGGGTGCTGGCCCCAACTCCCTGACAGTTCTGTGGAGAAAAGCAGAACCACCACGGGTCTCCAGCGCTCATTAAACAACCCAGTCACTCTCATAAAACCTGAGCACAGAGGTGCTGTCTGTGCAAGAGAAGCTGAACTGTTTTGAGCTGTACAGAGGTGTGGAAAGCTGGTTTTGCACCCAAACCCACCCGTGGGACCACAGCTGCCTCTGGGATGGAAAGCAGGAACCCACAAGCTGAAGGATTATGTGCCCCTTATTTAACCCAAACTAAACAGGGCACTGCATAATTAGTGAGGGCAGAGTTGCACCGGGATGCCAAGGAAAACATCCCTGGTGGCAGCAGATTTTACTGTTGTGAAACAGAGGCAGCACACGCTGTAGGAAAAGGTCTGTGCTGATATTGTCCTTCAGAAGGGAAGCTGTCTGCTGCTCTGTGTCTGCCCAGAAACATTCCCAGCCTTCAGAAGTGAGGGGCTGCCACAGGCCCGGCCTCCAGGAGAGCAGTGATGCTGTGCTTGGCTCTCAGCAGCAGCAGAAGGGGTAAATCACCTGTTCATGACCTGCACTACACTACATGGGCCGTCAGTGTGCAGCAAAGATCTGGCAGCCAAAAGGGAATAACAGATCTCTTTGCTGGCTATTTCAGGGCAGTCTGTCACCTGCTGGATCACCCCCACTGTTTGCTTGGTTGGATTAGAGCTCTAAAGTCCCTGGGCAGTTCCTTCCCTTTTTGATACCACAAAATATTGGATATCTGAATGTACATTGTTCAGCAGCTAAATGAATGATGATAAATAGAGCCATTTAATCCATATACAACTAAGATCTGTATTTTTTCATCTGATATTGTATTTTTTTTCCCAAATTTGTTTTAAACATTAATTAGGTAAGATCAGTGAAATTACGTGGTAATGTTCTTGTAGCTTGTGAACCAAAATTATGATTTCACTACCTGCATAACTAACCCCAAGCACACTTCCATTTTAAGAGGGATTTTCACCATGCTGGTGATCTTCCATTTCCAAAATAAGCTTGAAATTGCAGGCTAGGAGGAACTTGGTGCATATGAAACAGCTGAATAGGGGGAACACTTGCATTTATTTATCTGTGGCAGAGAAAAATTTGTAGGAGCTGCAGAGGGGTTTCTGACTGGGAGGAGAACAAAAGCACTTGAGGCTGCACCCTGGTCTGAGGCTGTTGCATGGATAAAGTCATCCTGGTGCTTTTCCTGCCAAGAGAGGAATTTACTGGTAGAAACAGAAATATAAGCAGAGTGAACTTTGGATTTTCCAGGGAATAGCAGCTTGGAGTTCACATGTACATTGCAGGCTTATAGAAGGCTTTTTGTTCGTCTTCACTGAAGCTTCCTATTTCCTTCCTGCTTTCCTAGGACCAGCTGACCTGAGAGCCACGATAGCAGATGGAAAGCTTGTGTATTAAGGATTATTAATGATCTGTCATGCCCTGGACTGCAAAAACTTCAATTTTCGTTTTCTTTTCAAACATACCCCATATCCCCATGCAGAATATATTTTCTCCAATACCGAAAGGGAGGCAGAGGGTGGGGAGGAAGGGAAGTGGTATTTGAGGCCCAGGAAAGGGAAGAGCAACCTGATGGAAATGGGAAAAAATAGGCCTAAACAAGCACAGCTTTAAAAGTGAACTTTTGTTTTTTATAGAAACAATCAGAAAGAAAGGACTGAGCAAAACTAAACTGATGTCAACTCTGCCCCACTTTATCTATTCTGTTCCCACAGAAATGATTACCTTGTAGTTCTGTGTTATATCATGACAAAATGAAAGGGTAGAAGTCAGCCATTTTCCACTCAGCATTTGTGCTGGCCTTATAACCAGAGCTGTATTTATAGCCCTGCATAACTTTTGAAATATACTGGCAAAGTCAAACTTTGATTTGATTTGATTTGATTGAGGCAGCATCACTACTCATGGAGCAATGTCCTCCTCTGTCTTACAGCCACTCACCCAATCCACTACTTCCAGGATCTTCTGCCATTTTTCACCTTGAGAAAGCCATTCTGGCCATCATTTTAAACTGAGAATCAAATCAAAACACCTCAATACTTTTAAATCCCTGGTGGTATTTAGGGAAAAGTGTGGCAATCCATGTTTGCACATGGCCAGCCCTGGCTGCACACAGGAAAAGCTGTATCCAGCTTTCTTCCTTGGTTGAAGCCCTGGGTTCCTAAAAGCTCTGGGTGGAAGGACCTGACTTTGTCCATTACAGAGCAATATAAGAGCAGAGATATTTCTAAATGTGTTACAGCCAGCCTGGGTGGATATGGGTATAAAACAAGGTGTGATTTGACTCCTTCTTTCATTTTGGCAGTAGATTTTTTCAAACAAACAGAACAGGAAACTGTCCCAGAGGAGTCAAGATGGATGTTAAAGGGAAACTTTCATACAAACAATACATTTTTTAATGTGCTTTAGTTATTTTTGCTTCATTGTGCTTATATATTTTCCTTCCACTGGCAAGGAAAATTTATTTCAGTAGCCTTTCCTGAAAGGATAGAAGAGCAAACATTCTGAATAATGGCAGTGTAATTCTCCACTTTCCAGGATGTTCACATTTGGTTTCTCTTTGGCTTCTTGGTCCCTTTGTGATGTTTCTCACATTAAGACTAAAATTTGGTTAGATTTTTATTATTCGTATTGAAGAAAAAGTGTCAGAAGATTCCCCTTAAAAATGGGAAGAGGCTGTGAGCTCTGCTGAGAGGAAATAGTTGTTTCCAGGAGAGAAAAAGCAATCAAAGGAGAAAAACCTGCTTCTGAGGGATGGAAATGCTCGGGGTTTGGTTTTTCCCCCCCAGCACCAAGAGTGCCGGGGCCTTCCAAGCGCCCGGCTCCGGGCGGCTCAGCGGTGCCTCCGCGCATCGCCTGCCAACAACAAATTCCCGCACCTGCTGCGATAAGGAGCTGCTGCCCCGCCCACCGCGGCCGTCCTGGCTGCTCAGCGGGAGCTCACCGGGCGGAACGGGGTGCTCGGAGCAGCGGCTTCGCCCGCAGCGCTGCCCGGGGACCGCCCGGCCCTGCCCCGGCCCAGCCGGCCCCAGCCCGGGGAAAAGGCGTCGGGCAGCGACACCCGGTGGGAGAAGCGGCTCTCCCTCGGCCGTGGAGCGGCACTCCCATCGCGGGATGAGGGGGTGGCTCCGCCGGGTACCGCGGGACCGACCCGCCCAAAGGGCTTTGGCTCCTCTGCCTGGGAGCCCCGAGCCGGGGCTGGGCTGTGTGGAGCACGGACTGAGCTCCAGACACGGCTGAGGCACCGCAAGCCCTGCTGGCACATGGCACTGCACCTAACCAGGAGTGAAACGTGGAAAGGGAGACCACACAGAGCTACACAGGGCGCCGAAGTGTTTCTGAGCAGCGCTGCTACCCTTGCTCGCTTGGTTTAGATGGAAAATAACTTCTTTTAAGTTACCAAATGATGCAGCTTTTCCAGAAGAGTTTTGTCTCTTCTTTCTGTACTGCAGTGGAGTGAAGGTTGGGAGTCAGAGGCACTGCTGCCCTTCTCCTCCTCTTTTAACACTCTGACTTCCCCCACTCCTCCACAGGGTTTGGCACTGATGCTCCGGGTCACCAGACATGGAAGGGATGCCAGGGAAAGCCACGGTAGGAGGCTTTGCTGGGGAGGAGGATTTCCCTGCTGTGCTCAGGGATTACATCTCGCTCAGGCCCTCACTGCCTTGAATATAACTCCTTGAATTCTTTACATGGGAATTGCAAGTGTCCGTGTCATCCTCAGATCTGGAGTGTTTATTTAGGTGCCACCATGGGCAGAAATTCATGCAGCCTTTCCTCAGCTGAAGTCTCGTGTAGGAAACTCTGTGACTGGTACTGATGGTTCCAAAGATAAGTTTTAGGTTCCATTCCTTTAAAATCACATTTTAGAAAAATGAAATTCTTAGCTGAATAATAATGTGGGCATTATTCCACTGCTACAAACACAGCTGAGCAGGTAAAGCTCGATGGATATTCCTGAGGAAGAGATAAGCTGACAGAGAAGGTGACTGTGGAGTTATCACTGCAAGGCTTTGGGATGGGAGGTAAGCCCCTTTCCTTGGGGTTTCCTCTGTGAATTCGGGGTGGTACCCACCCTCATGTGTCAGCGCTGTATTCTTTAATAAGTCACGTTATTGGGAAAATTCCTAGAAAGACCAACACCGCTTTTAAGTGTTTTATTCCACCACTTCCCAAGGTGACACAGCTGGCTGGCTGTCAGGAGGACTCAGTAAAAGCCGGGACTCAGGCCAAGGACGCGTTTAATTTTTATTATTTTTTAAATTGCATTTTCAAATTCGGATTTAATTTTGTTTTAATTAATTTTTAAAATTTTAATTGACTCGGGAGAGGCCCCCGGCGAAGCCGCCCTTCCCCGTGGCGACGCCAGGTGGCGCCACTGCGGCGTGATGGGGACAGGGCCGGGATACAGCCGGGATAACCACGGAATACAGCTGGGATACCACCTGGACATTCCCAGGACAGCCCCGGAACACCTCCAGGAGACCCCAGGATACTCCCGGGGCACGCATGGGACAGTGCTTGTAAGGCACACCCGATGCTGCAGCGCTGTTTTGGGAAACAGGCAGGATCTGGGGTGTCGGTCACTTGTGAGTGTGGGCTGGGGATTTCCAGCGTCACACAGGCACATCTGCCTTGAGCCTCACAGGTCCCACAGTCCCCTCCCCAGCATCCCCCCAAACACCCTCCTGGCCCCCAACAAATCCCGCCCTGCGTCTGGAGAACACTGAAAACCGTGGCATTGCCCTCTCAAACTGGGCTGCATCCGTTCAAAACCAGTGGAGAACCTGTGGGAGAAAACACGTGGTGGGTCTGTTTTAGGAAGACTGACTTGGATGCTATTCGCTTTTGGGAGGGGGAAGAGAAAGGGGAGAACAGGTGTTTTTAATTTTCTGCATTGGAAAGAAAACCTCACCTTGTTTCATGCGTGTGTTTACCCACAGGCAGCTTTTCCAGCCTCCCCAATTCTGCTCTCACACACCGTGGTCGTGGCTGCCGTCACCTGTTCATCTGTTCAGGCCTTGTGCTTGCTGTTTTCTTACCGATTTTAGTTTAAAGCCTCACTCCACAGATTTCCTAGGATCAAAGTCTGCCTTCCTCACACCTCTCACCCGCCGGGGGCAGCTTCTACCAAGCTGGGGCAGTTGATCAGCCACCAAAACATTCAGGACCTTCCCTGTGGGATGGTGGAGCTGAGCAGCCAGCCCAGAGGAGTTTACACAGTCCCTTGCCAGCCCACAGCTGTGCGTGATCTTCCCTCCTCTTTGTCAGAGGATTGTGGAATGCTGCCCTGGGGATGTGGAGTGTCCCCCCTCAGTCCATTTCCAAACAGTTGGATCCTGCTCTAAAGTGTTTATGTGCTGCAGTTCCCTCTGCCACACAGAACCTGGTGGGTGTTTGCCTGGAGCTGGGTGTCCCTCAGTGTGAGGAGGACAACGAGCAATGGTTTTTCTCCCACCCCTGAGTGGTGGTTCTTGTGTGCCTCCAGTGTCACTGTCAGTCCAGCTGCTGCCACTGCCAGCAAGAGGGGCAGCCCATTCCCTGCTTCCCACCCTCCACCTGCTGGCACCACCCTTGGTGTGATTGCAGAGTGATCTGATCCAGCTGAGAGCCAGAGAAAACAAAAAGTGCAGGAGGGCAGGGAGTGGGGGCAGTTTTCAGTGGGATCAATTCCATGCTCCAAACACTTGCATAAGCGAAACAGGGACTTGGCCTGGGCACAGGAACAAACAGCGTGGGCACAGAGGGAACACAGTGTCCACATCAGCTAAAACTGCTGCTGGTAACTTGTGTGTCAAAAGATACCTTGAGGCCCCTTGACGTGAAAGTTGAGACATAAACTTCCACACCTAGACATTCTTGATCTTACCCAGTGAGTTAGAAGGAGAGGAGCTGGCAGTGGTGGTATCAACACACCTTCACAAAGTGGGATTTTCTTTCCTTGAAATACAGCACTTTTTACAGGAAGGAAGGAAGGAAAGAAAGAAAAAAGAAGAAAGGAAGGAAGAAAGGAAGGACAAACATCACAAACGAAAATCCTCAGATTTAAAACACGGCCATCCTGTTCTTGGATTGTTTTTCTAGTGCTGCACCATTAAATGGAGAAGCCTTTTCCACTTCCCTTTCCCCTCTCCTCTTCCTGTGGCAAAATGCAGATGGACTTTAAAGAGAGAGAGACGGGAAAGGTGCCCTGTTGATTCTTGTGAAGATGTTGCTTTTGTTCTTTCTTTGTCACTAGGATGAAAACAGATGTTTCTTCTCTTCACAACACACTGTATGGCCTGCCTAAACATAAGGAGAACAGCACTTCTGCAGACCGTGCTAAGTTCCAAGGCTGGAGTCATCTTTATCATGAGGCAGTTGCACTGGGGTAGATACTTTGATGAAATCTGCATCCAGATTCCCTCAACATCACCGCTCTGGATTTAGTTGGCTTCTGTTTCTGGTGAAAACTTATAATTGCCAAGATTCTCTAAAATTATTAAATAAATTAGTAAAAAGTGGGGTGGGGGACATATGTGTTCATCTGCCTGCCAGTCTTTCCCGCATGCAAAACAAATGCATGCTCACTTGTTTCAGAAAAATAGTTTGCTAAACTATTTTATTCCCTACCAGACAGTGGCTCACATGTAGGGAATACCTTTAGCAGGAGATCGAGTGCTTTGTCTCATGAGTGGAAATATAAAGAGTTTTTAAAGAGTGGAAGCAGACAATAGATTTTGTTTTTTTCATCCAGCTAATGTCCATTGCTGAGATTTGTTTGTAAGTGGGGATCCTCTGTTTTTAAGGGCAGAGCCCTCGTTGGGGAGATAGGAATACCAGAGTGGACACGGATTTTGTGGATAGGAATGCTGAGGACACGTGGATAAATGGATATTGGCAGTTTGGAAGCTCTGAGTCTCTCTTGGCCAGAGTCATCAGTGCTCTGGTAGGAAAATTTCAAGTCTAAATTCATACGCTCATGTAAACAGTTACGCTGAAGTTCAACCCTGAAAGCATCCACACTAACAGTCAATCTTATTTCTCATTCAGCAGTCGCCTTCGTCCACAGGAAGTTCCTGCAAGTTTGCAGGGAAATAACTTTGGCTTTTATTTGGAGCTAATTTCTGCTAACAGAAATAACCTTTGTGCTTTTACTCGCTTGTGCGTAAGCCTGGAAAATCTTGACTCCTGAGCAATTAGCACGGGTCAGTGCAATAACATTTCTTGCTGAAACGGCTGACAGTGGCCAGGTGCTCCTCTGACGATGCCAGTGACCCTTTCCCCTCACCTTGGCATTTTGGGATGGCAGCCACTCTCCCCAGAGGCCGCGCCAGAGAGGCTGATTCACCGCCCAAGGCATCTGCTCCTTGGCAGGCTCCCTGGACATCTGCAGAGGTGGCTTTTCTTGCTGTCACCTGGCCAGGTACCTGGGGGCACAGCGGGGGGCCTGCTTGGCTGGGTTTTCTCTTCCCTTTTGGTTCTCTGGCGCTTCCTGAATAAACCAAGAGGCGTTTTCTTTGTAAGGAATTGGCTGTACATCCCATCAATTGCTCAGGCTGAGGGAAAAGGCACTGCATCAGGATCTTTGTTTCCAGAACCCCTGTCTCTCTCCCTGTGCACAGGTTGAAGTCACAGCCCCCTCCAGGAGCCCTAAACCTTGGTTACTCTAGAAGAAATTGTGTTTTTGTAGACAGCTGTTTGTAATTTCAGGTCTGTGAGGGAATGAGTGACGAATTTAGAGAAGCAAAGCTACTTGAGAGACTTTACCCTATTTGCTGGAAAGAAATAAGGAAAGCTTGGGGAAAATAAAACAGCTGGAAGGCAGGGAGGCATTGCGAGAAGTGGGTGGTTGCAAAATGAACCTTATAAGGGAATAGATGCTTGGCCTTACCAAGTTTAGAGGACTAGACCTAGAAAGGCATCCTAGATAATTGCATTTTACAGCAGCTTGAGTCAGGGAGCAGGATGAAACAGTTTTGCAGCCCTTGTAGTAAGCTTCGGGCTATTGTTGTTTTTAGGAACAGAGAAAAGAAGTCGTCCCCTGTTGTATTTCACCAGCAGGATGGAGACATTCACCTTTCCTCCCCCTTCCCCAGGCTGATCTTCTGCCAAAGCCTTTTCCTCGCTGGCCCCAGGGCTCAGCTCCCCTGGTTTTCATCTCAGTGGGGTGGGACCTTCCCAGGCTGCAATCCCTCAGGGCAGTCTCTGGCTCAGTGAAGGCTGCCTTCCTGGGGAGCGTGTGTCCAGCCATGCCCTCGTTGTCACCCTCCACGCTCTGCTAGTGCTCCTCCTCACAAATCTCCATGTTTTTCCTGCATCTCCTCACCTGTATCCAAACATGTCTCCTCACCTAACTTCTCTCCTAAAGGCTGCCACTCCTGCTTCATTATATTTGAGTGGGGCTGCCCTGTTCTGCTTTGCTTGGAGTTTTTGCTCACTGTGGGCTGCTCCCATCTGTTCCAAAGCCCCAGAGGTGGCTGTGCCTGGCCCGAGGCAGTCCATGGGCTCCACAGGTCACCCCACAGCCCTGACACTGAAACCCTGTCACTTCTGCCCAGTACACCTCCTTTTCCCAACTCTGACAGTTTTTCCCAATTTACTTCCTTTTGTCTCTGCCCAACTCTTGCAGTGCACTGCTGGCTTCTGTTTCTATGTTATCTCAGGATTTACTTGCAGGCAACACTACTTTTAAAGTGCTGGTGGTTGTCTTGTGTGAGCTACATACCAGAAAAATGTAGATATTTTTCCCCATTTAATCGTTGTTCCTGGAATCACCCAATTACACTAGCACTTTATTTTTAAAGTAAACTCATAACTCTTGTGCTTAAAGAGGAAATCTTCAAAGTGTAAATTGTAGAAAGCAAATTTTAAAAAAGAGAAATATTATGGGAATTATTTTTGTGTCTTATCTTTTGGAGCCAGTTCATAAGGGTTTGCAATACCATGGAAGGAACTTCTTCTCTGTTGTGTCCATATCTGCAAGACTATAACAACCTCCTCATGGAAAATTAAATGTCTCAGAATCTCTGAAAGTGTCAGCTCTTAATTTTGAGTCCCTTCTGCAGGACATTTTTCTTAAGAAATAACTAGCTCTGTGTTTTTCCCCATAACACTGTGCTCACCTTCCTTCAGCAAATTAAAAAAATTCTTCATGTACTCCTCAGAGGCGTACTCATTTCAGTGAGTTTTAGTTCATTTTATTTTAATAACCTCAAGACAGCTAAACCTAATGCATCTTCTAATGCTAAAAGCTCTATACATCAGAAACTGTTGACCAAGAAACTAATTTCTCTTCCAGGGGTGACCATGGCTGCACTTTAGACTTCCTGGAAGTCTAGACCTTGGAAATGGGTTTTTACATCCATGATTTGCCCTCCAGATTCTTGTCACATGTTGAAACCTTGACCATCCCAACAGCATAAACCTGAACTTTACACACAGTAAAATCACCAGGCTGCTTTCTACTGCTCCATTTTGCTGGATAAAAAACCACCAGAGCTCAGCTTGGGGCCTTGCAGGAGAACATCAACACAAGGGTAAGTCTTCATGAATAAACATAATGTTGTCAGCTTTTCCCCACTTTTACTCTGGGGATTGTTATGACTGCACCTGTGGAAACAACCTCAGGACAAGGCGGGTCTGTGTTCCTTTATCCTCTACTTAGAGCCAACTCAAAGGGTTGTTTACCTGTGATAGCCCCAGGGGTGTGGCGGCCTCACCTTGTGTTTCCTTTGGCTTCCTTGGGCTTTCCAATGGCAACACCAGCCCTTCCTGCAGCTCTGAGGGGATATTTAGGAAGAAATCTTTTGAAAGGTCACTTGGGACAGCAGCAGTGCATTCACCCCCGGAGAAAAATCTGTGCAGTGTGGAGGGGGAAGCCAAGCTTGCAGCTGAAGCCTGGAGCCCTGTGTGGAGAAACCACCTTGAAAGGTTGTGTATGGAAATGTAGGTGTTGAGGGCTCAATTTGCCATTTTAAGGTGTTCTTAAAATTGAGGCATTTGATTTGATGTGGTTTCATGAATCTGTGTATCCTCAGTCTGCCCTGAACTGACTTAAAATCAGCACAATTCTGAAGTATAAACCAGACCTAAAATAAAAAGAATTGAAAATCCTCAATAGATTATGTCACTTCTTGGTCTTCAGTCAGAGGTGATTTCCTCTGAGCAGTAGGTGTGGTCCATTACAGAACTACAGAGGAGCAGAAAAAGCTTTTCAAATATGAAGCATGAAGTGGGGGCCATACTGTCCTGAGTGTTACAAGCTGACAAACAGATCATTAGTTCCTGCTTCTGGAGTCAATTAAATATGGAAAATAATCTGTGTACTCATATTAAAAAAACCAGTATGCACGGGCATGCTTTGGAAACTTTGGGAAGTTGAAGTCAGACTTGCAGTTTCTGAAGTCCTGATTCACAGGTCCTGAATGTGTGGGGTTGCTGATGTGGTCAGAGATTTGACCCTCGGAGCATGAAAAGCAAGTCATCTCCTGACTCTCTGATGAAGCATCTCTTGCTTGTGCTGCATTTTGGGAGCCCAGAAACTCCATGTTCCCAGTGTATGGGGAGGGGAGAGGTGTCCCCATTTAGTTAATTCTTTGTTTAACACCTCAAAAGCTATCCAAGCCCAGGTTTCTACCTCACTTCTTCCTCGGCACCCATCTTCCACGTAGACCTTGCAGCAACAGGCCAGTCTGTGCCTCGGCTGCAGATGTCACCTCTCTCCTCCATGTCCTTGCCAATGTCCAGGCTGTTCCCAAGCAGCAGTCATCAAAGGAAGTCTTTATTTCCTGGGGTGGTTAAGTGACTAACCCAAGATCAAACAGTGGGTCAGTGGCAGAGGCAGGAACTGAAATCAGGTCTTCTGACTCAAGTTTCTCTTGGCTGCAGCCTCCGGGTTGCACAGCAGAATTCATTTGTGCTGCAAGTTTCAGCAGTTGCTGAGGCAAACCTACATTTTCTTTGCCTGAGATACCGTATCTGTGTCATCCTGTTCCCTGCCCACTAGGAAGCAGCTTCTCAGCATTTGACTTTAAAAAGGGGAGGCGAGCAGGAGATGTTTCTAAGCGGTTGCACTCTTTTGATCGATGAGAGAGGTGAGCCAGAGTGTGTTCCAGTGACCTCCTGCTATATAAAAGCTTGGCCTGCCTGACAGGACTTCTGGCTGCCGAGTCGCTGTGAGTCACAGCCTTTACTGCTCGGGTTTGATGCGGATTTTTACACCAGACACTGCAGAAACGAGGTGGCCTCTCGGATATTTGCATTGCTTGGCAAGCAAGGGTGCACGGGGGTGGATTCAGGAAGTTCTGGCAAGGGCAAGCACAGCTGGTGTTAAGGTCTTTGCAGGGCTCCTTTGTGTGTGTGTGTGTGTGTGTGTAGGAAAAGAGCAAAGCCCCTTGATTTTTTTTTCCAGCCAGGGTTCCTGGGAAAGGATGAGTAATCTGGAGATTTCCTGTGACTTTTGGAGTGAGGAAAAAAAAACACATCGCCTTTTGGTGGGGGAATCTTCTTGGGTTTTTCCCTGAGTGGCACAGAAGCCTCTTCCCTGGAGTTGGCTTTGTTTATCCCAGCAGCTCGAGCTGTGCTGTGCAGACAGTGTGCTCTGCCCTTGTTTGCCTGGGCAGCCCAGGATCCCATGGATACAACTCCTATTTCCTCCCTGTGTGTGTGCTCTGGGAACTAAACTCCACAGTGGTCAAGGTGTGCTGGGTCTGGGATGCTGGGAGTGTTTCCCTCTCACGTCTGAGAGCGTCAGCCCAGCCAGGCAGGGACTCTGTGGCCACAGTGTTTGCACACTGGGGTCAGGTTCGTGGCTGAGCCAGCTGGGTGCTGCTGCAGTGCAAATGAGCAAATAGGAATGACAGCAGAAATGGGGGGGTTCCTGTTGGCAGAGGTAGAAAGGAGTGAGGTACCTCAGCTCTGAAGTTATTACTATTTATTGTTTCACTTGCAATGCTGCCTGCAGGCTGCCTTTGGGGACAAGGGTTCTGTCGTGCAAGGTGTGTGCACACAGCAAAGGCAGAGCCATTCCCCACCCTGAAAAAGGGTGTTCTCCAACTGAGCCAAGTTGTTTGAGCTCTTGGGAGCGGGGAGACAGGGGCTGGAGTGTAAAGCAAGGGGTGCTGCTGCGACTGAGAGCTGTACACATCAGGTGTATGCCCAAACACCTGCTCCTACTATTCCTGTATTCTCATCACCACTATTTGGCCACGACTTCCTCTAACTAGTATTTCTTGATGTGTGCTTAGCCAGTTCAAGTTCTAAGTGCTTTACAAATATTATGTAATTAGGAAAATAACTCTGTATTTGCACAGGCAATTGCACAACCACCTGTTCAAAATTCAGCCTTCGGAAATGCAGCCTCAACTGAAATTTCCTTATCTGCTCTTAACTCTCCCAGCTGCTCTTCCCAAAATGATTTTTCATCCCTTCAACTCCAGAACTGACTGTGATGGTGGTAATACAATGAATACAGCCTGGGCACACAAACTGCTTTCCTCTGCAGGGTAAAATGTAAGGCTGGTAAAAGAAAGCAAGGGCTGCTAGGGAGTGCATGTTTTGGATTCCAGTGTCAGTCCATTTGCTAAATATGCTGCCTTTTAGTGAAGGAAAATCAGTGCCAAACAAACAGCCACATCCCCCAGTGCCTGATCTCCTGCTCCACAGGCTCAGGAACAGCCCAGTCGCTTCACTTTCTCACAAGCTTTGGTGTTGGGGCTGGGGAAGGATTTATCCCCATAACTGCCTGTACCACATGTGAGCCATTGACACAAAGCTCAAGACTTATCTCCCTACCAAAATCCAGAGTATTTTTGTTTGGTTTTGCCTTTTTTTGCCTTTTTCCCCCCCTCATCTCCTCTCTCTCAAAGGTTAAATGGTTCCCACAGGGTGCAAGAAAGGGTTATTGAAAGCAGCAGGTCCACTTTTGAATATTGCACTTCTGGTAAATCTCTGTTCCAGCATCTAGTGGTTAACCACTGATACAGGAAATGACATTTAACGTTTTATCACTCAGCCAGAAATGGAAGAACAAGGCAAGTCTGTATGTGGTGAAGATGGATCATTGCCTGCTACCTACCCCTTAAAGGCATAACATGCCATTTAAAAGGAAATGCTTTTCAAGCAGGGCCTTTTTTTTTTTCCTCTTTGTGTACCTTTCTGCTTAAGGCAGACTAAAAACCTGGAAAACGACTCCCCTTCTTCCCCCCTCCCCGAGGTTTTGCCTGCTAAAATAGGGGTTACGGCCTTATAAACAACCGAAATCCTCTTTCCTGCTCTTTTGTATCTTTTGGAAGTGTATCCCAGGCCCTGGAGGAAGCTGAGGGGGGAAGCGGGGTGGGCGAGTAACCGGCGATGGAAAATTCGGGTTTCAGTAGGTGGCAGTCGCTGCCCTGACTCAGGGCTCGTCTCTCCCGGGCAGGAGGTGCTGCTGCCTTTAGTCCAGGCAGTCCTGTGCTAAAGTGGCAAAGGAAGAAAACAGTAAAAAAACAAGAAAAAAAATTGCAAAAAAAAAAAAAAGGCAAAAAAAAAAAAAAAAGAGAAAAATCAAGACGGGGCCGGAACTTCAGCAAAGATGAATTGTTGTGGGTTATTGATTTCGGTGTAGCTGCACTGGTTTACAGCAGCAAGCACCTGCCTGTTGTCACCACAGCAGCCCTGCTTTGCCGGGGAGCTGCTACAACCTGGTCTGATTGCAGACTGCATATTCAGGAAGCAAGCAGGCCAGCTCAGAAATTCCATGGTTATGTACGGTCCAACTAAAATTCAAAAGGCTGTCAGATCTGCCTATATAAATTCTAACAGTTTCAAATGTTTTCATCATAAGTGCTGGAGTGGAAAAAAAAAACCAAACCAGCAAAAGAGGCAGCAAAGCACTTTCCTCTTGCAAATAGGATATGCAGGCAAACACTTTGGTTTTTCAGCTGTTCCAGAGGCCATTTTCACCTACTGACACAATGTGAGATGTTTTCCAAAGAGTGAGCTTCACAGATTGCCAAAACTTTCCTGGAAGTGAGCACAGAAATGCATTAGAAAGCAACATATTAAAGGTAGGCCAACCCGCCTGATCTGTGGGGCTGCATAATACGATTTTCATGAGCCTGAGAGCCACAAGAAGCAAATTCTTCAGAGAGCCAGTGAGTGGTGGCAGCAGCAGAGACCTCCATGAGCAGTTCAAAGGCTACGGGTGAGGGCGGCTCTCCAGAAGTCCTGCTGCTCTCTGGTTTGGCTAGAAGTGAAGCTGGGTGATGGGGTGAGCACTCAGGTGCTGGAGAGCTGGCTTGCTCAGGCCTGCAGCAAGGATCTTGGATCCCACCAGCCAGCAGCTTCCAGCACAGCCCTCCGGTAGTGGAAGCACTGGCTGGCTCAGAGGGTTTGAGAGCCATCCTTGCAGCACCACACTGCTAGATCAGGCAGAGAACATCAAAATGCCTGGGACCTAGAGACAAGCTCATGTTTGTGTTCAGGTCTGATGAGTACTGGTGTGAACTGGAAATGGGAAGTAAGGATCTGCAGTTAAGCCATCAATCAGCATCAAAAATGGGGAAGGTGTAGCTCTAGCTCTCAGCACACTCACTGTTCACTTAGAGTGTCCATTCTTCAGCATCCTGCTTATTTTTCCAGCTGTGGAAACCTGCTTAATACAGAATGCAAAGTGAGAAAGCTGTGGAAGCTGCTTGGAGCATGTGGATAAGTGCTCTGCAGAAGCACACATGCAGCACCCACAGAGTGAAGATGCACGTGGTTGCATGAAACCAGATTCTCAGCCCTTAATGCTGCATATTTTTGAAATGAATGATGTATTTTGTACAGCTGAAAGCCCACCATGCTCAGGCATCCTGGTCTGTGTGGAAAAATCTCTCCTCTTGCAAAGCAGTAGGGCACTGGTCCTGCCAGAAAGTCTGCAGAGACTTGGGCAGGTCTTTGACCCTTCTGAAAGTTTGCCAGCAAACAGGGACTGTCAGGATCAGAGCCTTGAGCTACACCTTGGGAAGTGCTCGTGTTTATCTCTGCACTTGATTGCACCCAATTACTTGCTAGGAACATGTTCTTTGAAGAAAGATCTGGAGCTGGATCCTTCCCTCATTGTGACTCTGCCAGCTGCCGTCCCCAAAGCTATTTTTAATCAGACAAGCTTCTCCATCCCTGCCAAAAAAACCTCGTAACAATTAATAACAATAAAATGAAGGCAGCCTGGATAAATGAATTGTTCTGGCTCTATAAACCGGCGGCAGAGGCAGCTCAGGAGGATCAGTGCTGCACTGTTAATGTGCTGCCTTCCATTTTGCTGTAGCCTTGGTCTCCTGGCCCACACGTGGTGGTGCTGCCTGTCGCAGGTAGGCTGGCAGACGGGCACCAGCACCCCAGCACAGCAGGCTGCTTGGATTTGCCTGGTTGTGGATGGGAGGTGGGTACGAACGACCCCCTTGACGTGCCAGTCGTGTGGCACTGCTGAGTTCATGAATTCTGGTGGCGCAGAGCTGCACCCACGGCAGGCTCGGCGGCTGGGGTGGCTCCCGGCACTGCCATGCCGCAGCCTCTGCTGTGATAATTTGCCTGCAGCCACGTGTGTCCCTGTGCTGGGATCCTGTCAGGAGCTGAGCCATCCTGGGCCACTCCGAAGCTACCCATGGATCTTTCCCAGCCTCTGCCAGACAGCAGCCACTGAGGCAGGGTTTTAAGGCTGGAGATTTAGTGTCATAATTACCCTGAGGAATGGCCTCTATGGTGAAGGTACTGAGCACAAAAACGTGCCGAACTGGCCGAGTCCTTGGCTTACACGTGTCAAATTGGCTTGTACTGGTAAACTGGTGCTCCAGAAAGGCAGAAGTGGGTATGGAATCTCCTTCACTGGATATGCAGCTCCTTCCCTGGATATGCAAACTCCTTCCCAGGATATGCACCGAACACTTTGATAGTTGGTGTCACCCCTTGGCAGAGGTGCCCAGAAGATCTCAAAATCCTAATCCCAAAACGAATGAGACATGACCAAGGTTGTCTGTATGTTTTAAGAGATGAAAACAGGGCAGTTTTTTGTGAGAGTGGTGGAAGACAAGCTGCTCTGATTTTGCCTCGAGTGCTTTGCACAACTGGTGCTGCAGCAAGCTCTGCACACACATCCAGATGCTGCTGGAGTTACTGTGCAGGCTCTGTGCAGCCACACGTCACCTCCCCTTCGGGGAGTCTCAGCTCCTGCCATCAGGTGTGGAATTCACACCATCGCCATCCAAATCAGCCCCAGATGGTTATCTCAGCCCTGAGGTCAAGGCCAGCCTGCAACACCAGGGCTGGACTGCGGTGGTCTGGCACCAGGCTGGCATGGAGCGGGTGTGTAAGCGCAGAGCACAGGGTTCAGGGACAAATTCAGGCTGACTGCCCGTGTTCTGCAGGGAACAACCAAGCTTTATTCCTAAACTTAGCATTGTAAATTCATGGGAATGAGCTCTATCAATAGGAGTGTCCTTATGCTGTTGGAACTAGGGACGGTGGTGGCTTTCCAGTAAGCAGCACTCCAGTGAAATCCATGGGTGATCCTGTGGTTGGGTGCATTCACTTAATTACTCTGTGAGCCCTTTAGTGGTGGTTTGGGTTTTAGAAAACAAGCAGAGCAGTAGAGGAGGAATAGTTGGAGATCTTAGGGCTAGGGCTTGTGTGTTGTGCAAATGTAGCCTTCCACTGTAGGTATCTAGGTGTTCTGATGGTTTGTGTAATTAGACTTTTAATTTTCTTTTTTTTAACAAGAAGTGAAAGACACATCAATGCTGCACTGGCAAAGGCTGTGAACACCCTTATAAACAGGAAAGTGATATGAAGCAATTCAAGAGAGATTAAAGAATGTCTGGAAAACAACAATACAAGTTCCAACTTGGAAAAATGCGAACTGGAGAAAAACAACTTGAAACTCAAATATGCAGCAGGAATAAATTGTGTTGAGGAGATCTAGGAATGATAGCAGCTAGCTGATTGGAAATGATATTTCTTAAGCTGCAGAAGTGGGCAATGTGTGGGAAGGCACCCTCTTACATGTGGGAAGGCAGAGCATGTGGAATATTGCCCTGAGTCCTGTGTACTGCACTTCTGGGCAGACAGAGGCATGCTGGAGGGGATTCAAGAACAGCAACCAAAAAAACAGGGGGGGAGGTTGTCTGTGAATACGCCATCCCCAAATTTTTCTCCATGAAGTAGCCAGAATATGAGAGAGGGAACGTCAGACAGAGAGTAACTGTCGCCAGAGTTAGAAAAAAGTAAATGCTAAACAGATTTACTTGAGGCTGTATGCAGGGGGACAATCAGGAGTAATGGGAGTGCTTCTATAAAAGGAACATTTAACTGAATCTCAAGGATCTCCTCGATGGAGGGATGTGCAGTGCCTTGCAAGGAAGTGGTGGAAACTTCATCCCTTGGGGACATCTAAGACTTGACCACACAAAGCATTAGGAAGTTTATTAGAGGAAATGACTGCATTGGATAGGCGGGGGAAGTATGATACAAAAGATCACTTTCAATTTATCTGAATGTATGATATGAATGGAAAAATATGTCCCAGGATGTTTGTGATTTCCACATTCAACAGTCTTAAGCTGCTTTTCATTTATAGCAATGAGAGACCAATTTATTCCCAGGTTCCTCTTTTTCCCACTCTACCAACTTTACCTTTCCTAATTTGTGCTGTGAAGAAATAACCTTAGAGAAAAGAGGAATGGGAGGGTTTTTCTCAGAATAAGCGATAGTTTTGTTGGAAAATCTCATTTTCTGTGTGGATAATGCCAAAACAAAGGGCACAGGGTAGTCATGTTGAATTTGTGTGTGTCATCTCAGCGTGCTGCTCCTTGACTTCACTGGGAAGAAGCTCAGTATTCTTCATGGAGGCACATGACTTTTATAAGTTCCCACGTGGGCTGGAGGAGCCACTTGCATTTGCCATCAAAATTGGCTGCTAGAACGTGAATTGCCCTGGTTGTTTAACTGGAATGCTTGAAGGCCCTGCAATCCATACAAAACGACAAATTCATACACACAACAAAAAAGAGTTTGCAGCCCCAACAGTTTGAAAAGCACACGCCTCCCATCTGTGGTGCTCGTTAGAGGAGGGGCACAGCAAGCACCGCATTCCTGTGGGCCCTGTGGGCTCCAAAGGCTTTTAGGGTTGCCTGGGTATTCAGCGATCAGGTGGTCAGGCCGTAGCTTCGGAGCAATAGGAGAGGGGAAAAAGAGATAAAAATGTGTGTCTGGGTGTGCTGGGGAGCCTGGAGCAGCTCCTGGAGAGGTGTCCCGTCGCTGCAGCACTGGGTTAACCCTGTGCTCATTAGCCTTGACAGTCTCTCTTGACAGCGTGCCCTCTCTGTAATCTAAAGCTGTGCTCGGGAGATAAGGGCTTTGTGTACTGGCTATAAACAGCGAGGCTGGAGTGGAAATTCACAGCGCTGCGAGTCGGAGAGCAGCTTTGCAGCTACACTGAGAAAGGGTGAGGGCTCCTTCTCTCTGCACATTCAAAGCAGCTTCTCCTCCAGTCTCGCACAGGGCATTTGTTTGTGCTTTGTGTTCTGCCCCCACCTCCACAAGTCCTTGTGCTGAAAGGTTTTTCTTGTTTTATTCTGGAGTCATTTTGGATGCAGTCCTCTCCCGAGTGCTTTGTACTTTCCACAAAGCAAGGTGCTTGTATACCGCTGCTGAGAGGGAGGGAAAATAGCGGGATTGGAGGAAAAACACTTACCTTGGGAAACTTTTAAGAATCTTGTTTTGTTTTGTGTCTCAGAGCAAAGGCTGATTGTCTTTGGAAATGTCCATAGCTCCATGGTATCTGCCTTCTTGCACATCTTGGCTCTTAATTGGTTTGGAAAATTCCCGTGTTTATTCAGTAAAACAGTATGGAGAGCCCTCCCACCACCATTCTTGCCCTTGTGTATTATCAGATCTCAGGGAAAACTGCACTTTGGGGGTTCTTCTTCATTAAAAGGAAAATCTAATACTTACACTCCTACGTGGGTGAAATGAATAGAGCTGCAAGTGGTTCTCAGTGAAGGGTAGGTGTGGGTCTGGTGAGAGAATATTATCTAATAGCCTTGGAAGTCATCTAAAGAAATTGCAGTCAGAATAAAGACATCAGCTGTGAAAGGGTGCCCAGCCTTTGAGCCTCCTACCCCTCTGTCCTCCAGCCTTAGTGTTGTCCCAGATTAATATTCCTTTTCACTCACCCACCTGCTGGGCGATTTTCAGTGGGCTTGTCAAGGCAAACAAGGTGAAAAACACGGGAAGCTAAAGAATAGGTTCCTAACCAGTATCCTGTTTGGAGCAATATTTTATGGCCCTGAAGCAGATGCAGCCTCTTACTCCATTCAGCTCTGTCCTCAGTGAACACATACTGAGGGGTTACAAGAGCTCCTGTAGCCCAGGACCTGGTGGGGACAAAGGAAATCAAGCAGAGGAAATATCAGAGGCATACCCAGGTCCACAGATGGGCTGTGGAGGTCCCCAGAGTGAGGGATTAAAAGAGCAAGCTGCTCATCTTTGATTCAGGGTTCTCACTGCACTCCAGCATCCAAACTGTTTTCCATTCCTGGGGTTTCTGTGCATCATCTCTCAAATCCAGCATCTCCTTGCCAGTCTGCCAACACCATGAAAACCTTGGTACGGCCACCCTTCCTGGGTGCCTGCACCACTGATCCCCTCAAGCCTCCTGAACAATAACCTCTTTCCTTCTTTCTGCTGGACAACTCCTCCCCACTTTTTCTGGCCCTACCCTTCTTGTCAAACAGACCTATACCCCACGGAACTTTAGCAAAGGTGACCTGGTTCTCACACCCCAAAGTCCCATTCTGGCTGGGAGACATTCCTCCCAGCTGTCTGTAAAAACATTTTCATCTCCTTAGGATGTCTGAAAAGCTGCCACTCCCCACTCTCCACCGGCACCTACCAGGTATGTCAGGAGCTGGTGACAAATAGCGTCCTTGTGTTACTGATATTTTGTCCTTCCCTCTCTCCTTCACATGAACCTAAACAAAAGTGAGATTGTGCAGAGGATATTCACATGACTTCATTAATTTCAGGCTACTAAATTAGGTGGAGTGAGTTAGGTTCCCTTCAGAGTCAATAAAGGAAGACAACATCTAATAAACCTCCTAAGTTGTCCTATCCTTCTCCACCGATTGCATAAGGAACTTATTTATCTAACTTAGGTAATTAAAACATCCCACTGAGGCTCCTTCCCCTTCTCTATGTCTAAATCTTTCTCTGAGAAAGAAAGTGTTGGGGAATTATGTGTATAGTAAAGAAAGGCAGGCACAGGGAGCAAGGAGGAGAGAAACTGATGGGGGAGGAGGATGAGAGACTGGGGTGATGTGGATAGGAAAGGAAGGACAGGAGATGAGATGAGGTAGTTGAAAGGATCTTCAGGAACAAATAAGAGGTGGAAATGGAGGGAAGATAACTACGGAAGAGACACTGAAGGAAGGAGAAGAGAGCAGCAGGAGGCAATATGATGCTTATCAGAGAAGTGTTTGTAAGTGGGGAGGCAGGAAGCAGCCACCAGGAAGGAAAGATGCATTTGGTGTGATAACAAATGTGAGTCTGGGACAGAAGGGCCAGCTGTGATACTAAAAACCTTGAGAGGGGAAGGGGAAGGGGAAGGGGAAGGGGAAGGAAAGACAGTGAGTTCAGGACACAAATGCCAAACTTATAAGGAATGACACTGTGCCAGAGGAAGGTTTAGTTGAACCCAACTACAGAAATGTTCAGGCAAGAAAAAAAAAAAACAGTAAATGGAGGACAAATGAAAAGAGGAAAGGCACTAGAAGGAAAATAGGCACAGAGGCCAAGGGTCTTGGCTTGCTGCCTTGGAGTCTTTCCAGGGACTTTAGTGGGAGCAGATTTGGGCCTGGAGCATTTGAAATGACTGTTCCATAGGACTTTAACCAGAACTCATTCTCACAACTCCTATGTGAAAATTATGTATCTTCAAAGCCATTCTGGACATGTATGTATGCAGCCCCAACCTGGCAATCCCTGCACTGTAAAACCCTAGATGATTACTGCACACCCCGGGGACTGAACTGGATTTGAGCTCTCCAAGTATGTAAACACGCACTGTTTGTGTTGCACCTTGCCACTGCAAATAGAACCACTGACCTACAAAGTGCACCAGCTTAACTCTCTGTGAGGTAGATACAGATCAAGGTGTCACAGAGTTGAGCCCAAGACTGCTCAGAGTCCATGCAAAGCAGCAGTTTCCAGCTGGGATGGTTCCTGTACATTCTTAGAGAATTTTTGCTCAGTGATTTTGGAAGGCTGTTGCCTGCTAGACTGTTTTTGCCCTTTCTTTCCTCCATCCCCTTTCTTCCTAAGGAATGACCACAGTGCCTCAGAAAGTACACAAAGCACAGGACAGGTTTGGCAGGACCTTTCAAAAGGAAAATATTCCCTCTCTGTCTGAGAGGTTATGAATAATTATCTCCGTGGCACATTTAGTTCAGACTTCAAAGCCTTTGTCACTGAGGTTGTGTCAAAGCTGATTTGAAACACAGACTGACATAAGTGAAAGCACTCAGAGCAAATACAATTCTTACCCAGAACAGATTGTCAGAGTACCTGTGGCCACCTGGGTTAAGCTGCTTTTTATAAATGATTAGATTTCTCTGCTGAACACCTTCTACTAGCTTTCTGTCTGTCACTGCTCTTCCACAGGGAAGTGTGGCTTTTAACTCTGCCTGTGAGAGGCAAAGGGTGAAAATCTGCTGAGCATCTCCAGAAATGGCCTCTCAGCAGCATCACCAGCACCTGGCACTGCTGCCCCTGGCGTCCCAGTGTGATGACCCCAGCACTGCCTTTCCACAGGCTGCAGTTAATTTGCCTGCTATCGAGCGGAGTTTGATGAAGATCAGAGCTGCAAACAAGGCTAGATGAAATCTGCTGGGCTCATTTGTGTACCTCACCCTCTGTGAAGCACTCAACCTCCCTCCCTTCCCCTCCTCTCAAGGAGAGAGCACTTGCTGAATGGAGATGCATCACCCTGTTCGGATGCCAGGGTGATGAACATCAAACAAAAAGCACATGAAAGCAACCACCCAGGGCCCTGTCGCAGCTGGATGGAGCCCAGTCATTGTTAGGCTGTTACCAGGTGATGCTCCCTGGGCATGGCATTGTCCTTTCCAAGCTCTGACAATGTGTGCTCCTTCTCCAAGCCAATCTCCATCCACTTGAAAAAAACCCTCCGAAAGGGAAAACTCCACAGGTAGACAGTGCAGAATGTTCTGGAGTCCATCTTGCTCCCAGAAAAGCAGGAAGTGCTGCTAAATCTGCCTTTTTCTCCCTTATTTTGGCCACAGATTGATGGCACATTGTCTGCATTTACCTGCTTTTGCTGCAGCTTTCTGGCAGTGATAACCCGCAGGGCTGCTGAGCGTGGTCCGTGCCTACCTATGGACAGAATGGGTGCCTTGTCCAACTTCTGTGTGTGTCTGCTCTTCGGCAAGACCTCCTGTTGTCTGCTCTAAACTGGCTGCTTTGGTGCTCGGGTATGTGTATGCACATGTAGGTGGCCTAGAGTGGGTGTGGAGCAATTTTAGTATCTCTATGCTCTAGAAGAAATGGTCCGAATCAGGGTGATCCTGAAAAAAAACCCAACAGGACAGCAGAATAAATTTTCCCTCCGAAGTTTTAAGAAGGGTTTTGTGGGACTTTTGTAGAGGTAAAATTGAGTCAGGAGCTTCTGAGGCTGAAATTTGCATTTGGCTCAGAGGCCACCTCGGATGAGAGGTGCAAACCCAGATTTTGGAAAAATGCACATGCCTCCACTTTTGGATGCCAGCAACCTGTTTTTGCAGAAGCACTGAGTTGTTTTTTTGATCTCAGTAGGAGTTCTGGGTGCATTAATGCTCATGCAAATCAGGCTGCGGGTATCTAAAGTCAGGCAGCCAAAAGCACAGGCGCCCCAAATTTGCAGGCTGCTTATTATGTAATCACAGCCCAAAAAGCTCCCCACATTTAATTTTCCCATGTTGATAACGCTGGGACTCTAAAACATTCCTCAAATGGACCCTGGGAAGGGAGTTAAGCCTTCATTTAGCCAGAGAAAAAGCATCCCTGTCAGTGACAGCCACACACTGTACGACTGACAGGAAAATGCACATCAAAAGATATAAAGTTTTCTTCTGATTTTGCCCATCCTGTGTCCCTGGATATACTGAGCAAATTCTCTGTGCTCCTGGTTGTCCACACCAGAAACACTTATGTTGAAGAATTGCTATCAGCTGATCTTAGGCTTTGGGGAGGTGGTCATGGTTCAGCTCAGTGGTTAAGGTGAATGTTTTTGGTACAAGTGCTGGTTCAAGGCAAAGATCAGGAATTTTTTCCCCTGGGAAAATAAAAAAAGAAAGCCAAATATTTCTTACTATCTTGAAATGTTATATATGATCCAGAGTGGCATTGTCTCCTTATTTCTGTTAATTAATATCTTCCTTTTAGAAATTTAGGTCAATCTTTAAATGAAAATTTCCATCCTGAAGTGAAAAAGCAAAAAGATTCCATTTGACATTTCTGGAACAAATAATTTTCAGGTATGCCAGACTACACTTTTTCAATGCTACAATTTTTTTTTCCTGCTTGTTTTCAGCTTGCTTCACTTGACCTGAACTTGCAGTACTTGACCGTCCATCTGAAATGGCTTTTTCCCAGAAAACAGAGTATTCGCAAAAATAGTTCATCCAGCTGAACCCAGGCAGAGGATTTTAATCTCATCTGGTTGGTTACTGATTTGTAAACTGGCCAGCAGCCTGTAGCCTGGTAGCCTAGTTGCCAAATTGTTCTTTATTTCTGTTGAATGAACTTCTAGGAACTGCAGTGAGTAAGCAGGGCCCTGTTTCATTAGGCTGCACACAGCCACATAAAGCCAAACTTACCCGTGCTGCAAAGAGCATGTTTCCACCAGGTAATGAAATCAGCTGGAACAAAAAGGTATTTGAGGGCTGCAAATAAACTAGAAGCTTCAGCTGAAACCATAATTGAGAGAGCATGTGCTTTGTCCAAAGGCACTGAAAGCAACAGGAGCCTAAGGGTCAGAGACTGGGAGGTAACAAGAGCTAGGTTCAGATGCTGGCTTGGGATTTTGTTCAGGTATAACAGGCAGTAAGTCCTGGGGAGCTCCTGTGCAGCCCAGCAGGAATCTGTTCCCTGGCTTCAGGGTGGTGTTATTATTCTCCTCAACTTCCTCACTGGAAATGTGATGCTGGTGACAGAAAAGATTGGGTGTCAAAATGTGGCCAATTAAATTACCCTTTAGAAATGTATTTTCTTTTGTGTCCCTAGTGCAGAAAATAAAAGTAAGTATTGGTGGTCGTGATGGGGATTTCCAACTGGATTTCTTTTGGACAGTTCAAGGGATAAGGGTTGGAAACTTTGGGCACTGGACAGCCCAGCTGCTCCCTCGGGCCAGCCATGCTGCCCCTTGCAGGCAGGGCAAGCAGCAGGGGACCCAGGCAGCTCACCTGGGCTGCCCAAAGGGCTGCTGGAAACCCACCTCTCACCCTCTGAGATGCCACCAAAGCCAAGGCACTGCTGCGGTGCAGTCATGCTGTGACAAAAACTCCCTTTTTTCTGATGGAAATGAGGCCCATGAGAAATTTTCCATGGGGGGAAGGCACTGGCCCCCAGGCAGGGTGGCTGGGAGAGCCCTGCTCCGCACGGCACAGAGGAAGGAGGGAGATGACGGGCCTGTTCTGGCAGGCTGTGAGGGGAGAGCACTGCAAGCACCTCAGCTGCACTGCTGTCCTCGCCTGCCCACCGTGGATCCCTGCCCGGCCTCCTCCTGGGGCAGCAGCCATGGCTCTGGAGCAGGGAGAGGAGCCTGGCATGGCACAGCTCCCTTAAAGTGTCCTGGGGGGCATCGGGGACAACGTCACCAGCTGGGGTTGTCCCGCTCTGCTCTGCACTGGGGCGGCCTCATCTTGAACATTGTGCGAAGTTTGTGTGACATAAGAGAGACATAAAGCCATCAGAGGGTGTCCAAAGGAGGCCACGAGGATGGAGAAGGGCCGTGAGGAGAAGCCGTGTGAGGAGCGGCTGAGGGCACTGGGTCTGTTCAAGGAGACTGA